>JAWQFJ010002889.1:17500-37500 GCA_034096865.1 Theodoxus fluviatilis | reverse complement strand
CAGACCTTAATAAACAAAAACTGTACATTACTGTTCTTCAGTCAATACATTGTCGTAGGATGAATGGCCTGGATGGAAGGATTTACGGATGATGCATGCATGAATGAATGGATTTTAATGGCTTATGAGCCTGTAAGGGTTATGAAAGGCGGTCAATCACGAAAAACGTTTGGTAATGGTCAGAATAAGATCAAGTCAAGTCACGATCTCCCTAATTCGCCTCTTGCGAATTGCGGAGGGAGATGCGGCAGGTCTTTTCTTTCTACCTCCAACCCTCAGAGGGAGGCATTATAATCATAAAGACAATTTGAGGTGTTCATGAACAGAATTGGTTTCACTGAAATGAAATCGATTCTTTGCCAGATTTTCCCCTAGCTTACCACAAAGCTCATTGGTCCACCTTTTTGTTTTTACTGTTTAGTGTGCGTGAGTACTCCAACGCCAGGAAATGTGGATTTACTGGTGTACCATTGCCATGTGGAATTAACTACTTTCACTGATATTAATAGTTAATTGGATAGAGCCTTTAACTGTGACACTGTACGTTTGAATTACTTTGTTATGTCCTTGTCTATGAGCCCGAGGCCTCGGCAAATACGATGACAAAGTTCAAGTACACGTTTTTGTTCTCGACTTAATGGAGCAGATAAAAAGCTTCTTCTTCGTGCCAAAAGATGAAAAGACTTTTGACAAAATGTCCTTTGTTGCGCTTCAAAATCGCCATACGTATGTACATTAAAAGAACGTTATCAGCTTTGCAAGACTCGTTGGATGAAAACTCTCTTCAAGTTTGTGCTAAAGTGTATTCCCTCAGACGTATCACAGCAGTAAACCTCATTATATTCCTTGGTATGGGATGTGAGGTCTTTCTTCCTTGAATTCTTATACGAGGCTAGTAATATCTTCCGATACAGGCTCACTGGAGGTAAAAATGACAGTGGAAGGTGAAGGAGGGATGAGGAGGAAATGACAGTGGAAGGTGAAGGAGGGATGAGGAGGAAATGACAGTGGAAGGTGAAGGAGGGATGAGGAGGAAATGACAGTGGAAGGTGAAGGAGGGATGAGGAGGACATGACAGTGGAAGGTGAAGGAGGGATGAGGAGGAAATGACAGTGGAAGGTGAAGGAGGGATGAGGAGGAAATGACAGTGGAAGGTGAAGGAGGGATGATGAGGAAATGACAGTGGAAGGTGAAGGGGGGATGAAGAGGAAATGACAGTGGAAGGTGAAGGAGGGATGAGGAGGAAATGACAGTGGAAGGTGAAGGAGGGATGAGGAGGAAATGACAGTGGAAGGTGAAGGAGGGATGAGGAGGAAATGACAGTGGAAGGTGAAGGAGGGATGAGGAGAAAATGACAGTGGAAGGTGAAGGAGGAAAGAGGAGAAAATGAAAGTGGAAGGTGAAGGAGGAAAGAGGAGAAAATGACAGTGGAAGGTGAAGGAGGGATGAGGAGAAAATGACAGTGGAAGGTGAAGGAGGAAAGAGGAGAAAATGACAGTGGAAGGTGAAGGAGGGATGAGGAGAAAATGAGGTGGAGAAGACAAGAAGCATACGACATAAATAACCTATCGATAGTATACAATCAGGACATTGGTGGGTGATGTGAGTTGCCCATAACGTTATGCTGAAACATAGATAAACCGTTCTAAAGTAATTCTGCCTGACTGAAGACATCGATATCTCTGCTGGGGTGAAACACTGAATCATAAGAATAAGATCTCTTTCACTTTGCGCGCCTTCACATGCCTCTCCTTCAAACAAGGGATCCGTTCACTACAGTGTAAACTTCAGTCATATAACTGAAAGATACAAACATAAACTTCCTGGATCTGTTGCGGATACATAAATTCATACACAGGCCAAATGTCAAGGCGGTGTATCAATGTGATAAAAAAACAGCCACTTTCCCAAACTTTTGTTTGTTTCTACTAACGCGCAATGTGGCGTGTCCCAAAATGACCGCGGGAGTGAATAGCTGCATGAAGTTTGGCGGCCTGTCAGCCTGTGTAGGTATGTGAGGACAATGACCACGAGCATTGCAGGCGGCCTGTCAGCCTGTGTAGGTATGTGAGGACATTGACCACGGGAGTGAATAACTGCATGAAGTTTGGCGGCCTGTCAGCCTGTGTAGGTATGTGAGGACATTGACCACGAACATTGCAGGCGGCCTGTCAGCCTGTGTAGGTATGTGAGGACATTGACCACGGGAGTGAATAACTGCATGAAGTTTGGCGGCCTGTCAGCCTGTGTAGGTATGTGAGGACATTGACCACGAACATTGCAGGCGGCCTGTCAGCCTGTGTAGGTATGTGAGGACATTGACCACGGGAGTGAATAACTGCATGAAGTTTGGCGGCCTGTCAGCCTGTGTAGGTATGTGAGGACATTGACCACGAACATTGCAGGCGGCCTGTCAGCCTGTGTAGGTATGTGAGGACATTGACCACGAACATTGCAGGCGGCCTGTCAGCCTGTGTAGGTATGTGAGGACAATGACCACGAACATTGCAGGCGGCCTGTCAGCCTGTGTAGGTATGTGAGGACATTGACCACGGACATTACAAGAGTTGGTTAGAATAGGAGCAAGCCAAGTCTCGATCTCTATAAGAAAAGCGGGAGGCGGGTTGACCTAAAAATAATAGCAACCTCATGACATTCTCCAGGCTCCATTTTAGTAGGACACGAACTGGGATGCCTATAGTAGAAATGTATGTGTCGGGCTGACAAGGGTATCTTACACGTGAAACATATTGTTGAAAACAATGATCTAGTCAGTTTTTTTCAGTCTGAAGACAAAGTTCAAATTGGATGCAGAAGATGTCTTTACTTACCAAACCATAAAAAGTCTATTTCACATGAATGAATACAAAAAGTAAAAAACAACTAATGTCAAAGTCGGTGTGAGAGAATGTGAAAGTATAAATAGATTATCAAAATGTACTAATTTCTTTTACTCAATTCTAATTGGTAACATGGACATAGACATTCATTCCAAACAAAAATGGGGAAAATCAGTCAAGGGCAATAACATTGACCAGGAAAGTATTTATACTTTGTCAAACCAATGCACAATAGACACTCAGCTAAGGACATTTCAGTTCAAATTCTTACATCGGATTACATCAACAAACACCTTCCTTCTACATACAGGAAAATCATCTTCATCACTTTGTGGATTTTGTTGATATTGTGTCGAAACACAAGAACATATATTCTGGGTGTGTCAAATAATTCAAGACTTCTGGTGCAAATTGCAGCAATATCTAGAAACCAGGAAGGCGACATATATGTAATTATTCCATATTCTTTTGGTTATAAGTTTGCCTCTCCTATTGTAAATCTCATTTTAATATTAGCACCAAAAATCATCAAGCTAAGTGGCTAAATTATGAAATAGAGTTTGATTCCTTTAGGCAAGTCCTTCAATTTACATATATATAGAATAAGGGGAAATTTTTTTAGAAATGGAACACTGGAAACTTTTCAGAGCAAGTGGTCGCCCGTTTCACCAATATTTTATACAACAATGACAAGGTCCTTCACCCAACGCTTCCTGATCCTGTTTCCTCCCTCCCCCCTTCTCCCACTTCCCACTCCCCCGCCCCCCTCTTTCTTTTCCCATTCCAGATCTCATCTCTCACCATCCCCCATGATATCTACAGCTTGTGTGTGTGTGTGTGTGTGTGTGTGTGTGTGTGTGTGTGTGTGTGTGTGTGTGTGTGTGTGCGTGCGAGTGTGTGTTTGTCTGTCTGTGTGCAAATATTTTTTTCATGTAAGTGTATACCTCCCCTACTGAATAAATATTTTTAAATGTTTGTGTCCGTACTTTTTGAGGCAAAAGTATCGGTCTTATTTTACAGAGATGGCGACTGCTACGATCTTTAGTTTCACCCGTCTGGATGTGACCACAATGCGTCCCAGGTCATCCGCCTTACACGACCTGCGTAGGGAGAAGCGTTAGGTCTATTCTTAGCCCCAATCCACAGGAGGTACCCAGATTGTTGCAACCGCAGGACAAATCTTCGTGTTCATAAAAAAGAGAGTCTCAGTGTTTGGCAGTTACTGCCGCGTCTGCTCAAGCGCCATCTATCGACAGGCAATTTGCAGAAGTCTGTTGAAAGTACTGTAAAAGTTACGTGACAATTACTGACGGTAAGGGCAGCAACGCTGCGGCCATAAACTACGTCAGCTGAAATTACTGTAACGTTGGTCTTAATGAAATCTTTGACATGATGAGCGGAGAATCTGGGCTGACATTGGCCTTTTGCGGAGTGAAATGCAAATGTATTTTACTGGTGGCAGAACCCACTTTATTTCATTCAGTTTCAACGAATGGAACCAATACAGGACTTTTGTGGTATAATATTGACCAAAATCCACCTTCCTTTTGCCGGGTTGGGAGTGGGGACGGTGAAAAGGGGGAAAACATCAAAGGAAATAACAATGATGCAACGACGGTCTTGCGGACTGTTTCTTTATACCACGACCCCAGTGAATCACATCAGGAAGGCAAAACGGAGCACACGACAGAATTATCCCGCACGGCGTTCAAGTGCTTCTCCTGTCTCACATTTCCGCTGTCTGTTACCTGGTGCCGTATTGCTCTTGCACTTCTTCATTTATCAAGTAAATGAAATCGGTAAACTTCTTTTGAAGACTCTCTCACTGCCAAAGGGTCGGTGTGACTCACTCAGATTGGGGCGGTATATTTTTTAAGTCCTCAACGTGTTTTTTAATCATGCGGCCATCAATAGTACATTTCTTCTATTACAACTGAGACAACCCAAAGAACATCAGTACAAGACAAAACTATGTGATAAGTGCGACAAATGTACAACAGAACGACGGTTTTGTTCGTCCGCGAGTTGTACACACACACACACACACACACACACACACACACACCTACACACACACACAGAGAGAGAGAGAGAGAGAGAGAGAGAGAGAGAGAGAGAGAGAGACATTGCAATTCGGTTGCAATGAGGTAAGTTGAGGCATCAGAAGACATGAAAGAGTCACAAAGTTCTGATATGTCAGCGTAAACGAAGGATTCAGATGTTGTCAAACATTTTCTAAGGCTGGTAAATACTCCTGAAACAGGAAAGTTTTATCTCCCAACTCTCGCCGTAAAACAACACAGACCTTTGCAGCCCAAACAAGAAGTTGTTTCCTGAAAAGTTCTGGGTCAAACCTAGAGCAAAGATGCTAAGTGTTAAATTCTTTTCTTTGAGATTATTATTAATTCCCGTTCGCTGTGTGAAATTTCCTAGATCTGTCTGTAACTTCACTTCCAAAACAGTTTTGAGTGACGACATAATACTCCTTGCAACATGGGTCACAGGGCGGGTGGTTTTGAGGTACATGTTCATGCCACGAAATGAATCAACCATGGTTACAGAACAGATTCATAAAAAGACCTTCAAAGTGCCAAACGATGCTTGCAGTGGTACAGCGAGCAAGAGTGCCAGCAGCGCGAGGAATCTGGGCACAACCAGCTTCATGAAGCAGCTCTTGACAATACACGTACGGCCGAAGAACGAGGAGGATCCATTATCATTGCTGCAAGGGCACATATTGAAATAGATATAATTCGATGCCATACAAAGGCCTAGCATTCACTTCTTAAAACGTGAGCACGCTTCTGAAATATCTCTATCAAGATTCCAGAGCATTCACATTTTTGTTGGCCTTATTTGTTTGTTCGCCAGTTTTATTTACACACAGGCACGCGCGCGCGCGCACACACACACACACACACACACACACACACACACACATGTCTACAAGAGTGTGTGCTTTAACAGCATAATGATATCAGTCTTCTGTTTAGATAAAAGACACCTGAATACAATGTTCGCGACACGAATCATTTGAGCAATTTGTATTTGTGGCCATTGTAATGGACCTCAAAATAGATAATTGTCCTGAATACAAGTTGAAAGTAAGGTAGCACTCACATTGTGAGTGCCAGGAATGCAATCGCACACATAATATCCACCGTGAAATGAATGTTCTACTCCGTAAACCTTCAAGACCATAGACACTATGATACAGTAAGACATTGCAACTTCATAAACTCTGCATTTGTGCATCAGAGGAGTGCACGACATGAACAGCACGTGTTTGGGATTGCAACCATGCATACCGTCTGTGCCAGTTGTGTCGCAGCTCTCAATGTCCGCCTACTGGAGGCCTGCACCTTACATAGGAGACACCGCAGCTCATGTCATTACTTGGAGGCTATCGACCAGTGTTTTTGGGGGGGGGGGCTCCCAAATAAAAAAAAAAAAATGGGTTTTTTGTTTTTCCCCCCCCCCCCCCACCCCCCCCCCCCCCCCCCCCCCACCCCCCCTTGGACCCCCCCCACCCACCCCCCCCCCCAATCAGCTGCTGGCTCAAGTATTCGTCCAGGCCGTCGCAACTTGCATTCATAATTGTGTGTGCGGGGTCGGCAGCTTGCAATAACACGGTGCATGTCACTCCAAGTCGGAGAGCCCTTGCAAGCAGCCGCAAGAAGTGTATTGGGCTTGCTTGTTTTTGTAAAAAGAAAACCGAAGTTGGGTAACTCATTCTAGTAGGACATTGATTTGTCAAATTTCATGTGCACATGTTAAATCGCCTTCACAAAAGACGCCACGTGTTTCAAACACTTGTTTTGTGAATTTGTGTCAGAATTGGATAATAACTCATTCGATTGTACATACAGCGCATGCGTAAAACCAATAGGCTCTATATCCTGTGTCTCAACGCTGCAGAACTGCGCAGTAAAGAGTGTGCCGCATAAGAATTTACTGAATCAGCGCACACAAGTATTCGGGGGAGATGGAGTGCATTTCAAGCTTTACTGGCGTCATCAGCGAGGTAACTCTGCTCTACCTCAATGAAACAATGCCTTTCGCATCTCTATGAGTATCAGCGTGGTAACTCTGCTCTACCTCAATGAAACAATGCCTTTCGGATCTCTATGAGTATGAGCGTGGTAACTCTGCTCTACCTCAATGAAACAATGCCTTTCGGATCTCTATGAGTATGAGCGTGGTAACTCTGCTCTACCTCAATGAAACAATGCCTTTCGGATCTCTATGAGTATCAGCGTGGTAACTCTGCTCTAGCCTCAATAGAACATGCCTTTCGGGCTCTCTGAGTATCGGCGTGGTACTCTTGGCTACGTAACCTCGATGAACCAGAGACAATGCCTTAGTGGGATCTCTATGAGTATTATCTGGTAACTCTGCTCTACCTCAATGGAAACAATGCCCTTTGCCGGGCCAAGAATCTTCTATAGATAATGAGCGTTGGTAACTCTGCTCTACTCAATGAAACAACTCGACCTTTCGGATTCCTCTATGAGTATTGAGGCGTGGTAAGCTCTGCGCTACCTCAATGAACATACTCCTTTCGGCTATCTCTAATGTGGAGGTATGAAAGCGTGAATAAAGGCCCGTCACGGGGGGGGGCACACAATTGCAACAGTAGACAGTAGATTTTGTGTATGCACGATAGGGTCTATACCCCTCTGACTTGTAGTTTTGCACGGAGACACTATCCGGTGGACCAGAAAGGATTTATGTGGGCTGAACAACCGGGCTCATTCTCCTCGTACTTTCAAGGCACTATGCATTACTGAGTCTAGCCTCAGGTTTCTCCCGCTCCTTAGCACTGCACAATTATCGTCTCTTGCCCTGTCACGAATCAATGATGTTTGCCATTTGTTCTTTGGTTCGACTTTGCAGAATTAATGACACACATGCAAAGAAACAAAGACAGTATCGATTTATCAAAATTCGATGTAGAACACATCAATAGCTCATTTAACTCGCGACATCATTCCAATCCAGATGTGCGTCGGAGTCTGCGTTGCGAGTCGACTCAGGCCACTGACAGGTCACGTGATACTACAATGCTTATCGTGCAGTTGTGAGGTTCAAGAAGTTAAACCGTGTGCGAACACACGAACCATTCCTAGATAAGAAAAAACTGTGTGTTTCTGCTGCACCATGTGTGCGACGGATTTAAGCTCCCCACAGTACTGTCGATGCTGTCAGTTTCTTACGGGTTTTGAATATGTAGAGCCTAGTTTGATCAACGTTCGAGCACAGCAACAGAGGCAAATGGTAGGCCCTATGAAAAAGCAGCTCGAACGAATCACATTTCTACTCTCTGATTTACATTTCACAGGTTGCTGTCTGCATCACGACCGATATGTCAGGCAGTGCACTGCAAAGAATGTAGTTAAGCATAATTTCTTTCCTGACAATTTTCACTCACACGTCCTTAGAACACACGCACATCTATCACCTATCGAACAATCTGATGCAAACCCAATTACCCCAGTTGCATTTTCGAAAGCTTGGAATCAATCCTGGGTGAAATACTGGATTTTAAGCACCAAATCCCTTATAATCAGGGGTCCAGCTAATGGGAGTACATGGGGAGGCTTCTTGACCAGCACATGACAAAAATTCCTACTGAACAAAATATACGAGTTGTCTAGCGTGATGTAGAAAACATCTTGAGTAACACAGATCACCTCCTCCACACAGAATTCCACTCCAGTTTCATACCACGCAGCCACAGATTCCGTCCCCCCAAAACACGTACAGACAGATACCGGCGAACTTGTATACCAACTGCAATAAGAATTTTAAGCTCTAACTATTCCAGCACTGCAGTTTATTCCCAATCTCTTGCAATGCAGCCCTTTACCTTCGTAATCTTGTCTAAATTCCTTGATTGTAACGCTCTAATTTTGTATGTGTACATAATTAGTTATTATTTTACCAGCGATTTGTAACTTTAATTTCCGTTTCTGGATGAATAAGTATACGTTATGTTATGTTATGTTATGTTATGTTATGTTATGTTATGTTATGTTATGTTATGTTATGTTATGTTATGTTATGTTATGTTATGTTGTGTTGTGTTGTGTTGTGTTGTGTTGTGTTGTGTTGTGTTGTGTTGTGTTGTGTTATGTTATGTTACCTTCCAAAAGACAATAATATCTTTTACTGGAGTCGACCAAACAACCGTTCAATCGACATAACTTCATCAGTGTAAGAATAAAAAGAACTTTTTACTGCAGCAATAATATGTTTCTCTTACTTCAAAGGCTCACGTGGTTTGCTGTTTCACTCGTTTCAAACACTCACTTGGCTTACTGTCTCACTCATTTCAAATACTCACTTAGTTTACTCTCATTTATTTCAAATTCCCACGTGGTGTACCGTCTCACTGATTTCGAATACTCACTGGGTTTACTGTCTCACTCATTTCAAGTGCTCACTTGATTTACTGTCTCACTCATTTCAAATACTCACGTGGCTTGCCGTTTCTTTCATTTCAAATATTCACTTGGCTTACTGTCTCGCTCATTTTAAATACTCACGTGGTTTACTGTCTCACTTATTTCGGGAACTTCCCTTCCCCTCCACCTTGTCTACAATATCATTACCAGTTCCTGGCAGCCCCCCCACCCCAGTGCTCTCCCACCTTGTCTACAATATCATTACCAGTTCCTGGCAGCCCACCCACCCCAGTGCTCTCCCATCTTGTCTACAATATCATTACCAGTTCCTGGCAGCCCACCCACCCCAGTGCTCTCCCATCTTGTCTACAATATCATTACCAGTTCCTGGCAGCCCACCCACCCCAGTGCTCTCCCATCTTGTCTACAATATCATTACCAGTTCCTGGCAGCCCACCCACCCCAGTGCTCTCCCATCTTGTCTACAATATCATTACCAGTTCCTGGCAGCCCACCCACCCCAGTGCTCTCCCATCTTGTCTACAATATCATTACCAGTTCCTGGCAGCCCACCCACCCCAGTGCTCTCCCATCTTGTCTACAATATCATTACCAGTTCCTGGCAGCCCACCCACCCCAGTGCTCTCCCATCTTGTCTACAATATCATTACCAGTTCCTGGCAGCCCACCCACCCCAGTGCTCTCCCATCTTGTATGAGTGTATGGTCAGCTCCTCAGCCTCTATACTTGCTTGTTGAAACCCTGTTTATGGACAGACGGAAATAGGCGAGCATGCTTTGGGGTTAGAAGGTGTGCGAGATGCAGTGTCGTGGTTCTATCTCTGGAACGGGAAAAATCTGGGTTTATCTAGATACTCACTTTGCCGTCTCACTGAATTCATATACTCACGTGGTTTACTCACGCAGTTCAAAAGCTCACTTGGTTCACTGTCTCACTCATTTCAAATACATGCAGTTTGCCGTCTCACTCATTAAAATACTCACTAGGTTTGCTGTCTCAATCATTTCAAATGCTCGCGTGCTCTGCTGTCTCGGTTATTTGAAATACGCACAGAATGTGCCATCTCACTCATTTGAAATAGACATAGGATTTACTGTATCACTCATTTCAAATGCGCACGTACATAGTTGATATCTATCTGACACATGTCAAATACTCACTTGATCAGCTCGCGCGAAAGTACGTCCTACGCTCTTGTCAGTATTCTCGTTGCTGCTTCCGTCTTCATTTCGCTGGTGTGTCTTTCCTAAACCAATCACAATGCAGAGAACACTGCCGGAAGTAATCGCACGTTCAATGATCTTTCAAGGGCAGCCGAACAGCATTACACCATTCAAGTGCAGTCTGCTGACAGTGAGCCCCTCTGAACAAGAGCTGGTCAGAGTTGGCATCGTCGATGTCCTGCTACCAGCTGTTGTTATTGACATAACCAAGCCCACGCACATGCACAAGCCCTGTGGATACCACAAGCCCAAATGCATTTGTACATTCCTTCTCGGCATATACATAACAGATGGTAAGTCAACCGTACGTGATGTATTAAAAAGCCATCTACAAAAGCCCACATGTGCACTAACTGCTAGATCAAGTATTCGGGCGATGCATTGCTAAACTGTGCAATTAACTGCGTGCATGGAGTCTGCAGCCTTCTGTAACGCGGTGCTCTGCACTCCTAGTCTAAGAGCTCTCAGGGGCAGCTGCAAGGATGGTGCTCTGATGTTTTTGTTTCTTTGGACAGAAACTAAATTCGGAATGCTCCATGAACTACAATGCTATCCAGAGAGCCAGGCATACTCGTATGTGAGTGAAGGGGGACGTGAGGGCATCGACCACCACCATCATGAATCTCGGAGTAACGCGGAGCTCCGTGATTTTCTCAGTCATCTTCGTCCCGTATTCGTCTGACTGCTAAAGCTTTTTATAATATAGCACGGACATTCTCTTGAACGAGTAAAAGAAAGAATGAATACATAAATGAATAAATAAATGAATGGAATGTTATAGTATATTATTCTTTGTAGATTATGTAAGGCCATTGATCACAAAAATCACTACAGCTGGTTAGGGTTAGAACAAGTCCAGTCTTGATTTTCCAAGTTATTCGCACTTAACAAATCGCCTAGGGAGACGCAGTGGGTTCTATTCTTACCCCCCACCCATCCCTGTATGTATGTGTGTGTGCATATGTGTGTGTGTGTGTGTGTGTGTGTGTGTGGAGAGAGAGAGAGAGAGAGAGAGAGAGAGAGAGAGAGAGAGAGAACGAACGAACGAACGAACGACTTTATTTTACAAGGTAGTGAATTGCAGTAGTGCCTTTCTTACATTCAGTCCTTGAGGCAAAATATTTAAATGTGGTAAGAGAGAGAGAGAGAGAGAGAGAGAGAGAGACGAGAGAGAGAGAGAGAGAGAGAGAGTCAGTATAATTATCGCAAGAATTATACATGTACAATTTCTTAAACATACTAAAAATGAGTAAATAGTGTACCAGAGAAGCAAAATTTAAATATGAAACTTGAATCAACTACAATGACATATACATAAAAACAATTTTCTAAACATCCAAATGTTAAAAACAAATAACATACATGTAGGCCAAAGCCTCTGTGTGTGTGTGTGTGTGTGTGTGAGAGAGAGAGAGAGAGAGAGAGAGAGAGAGAGAGAGAGAGAGAGAGAGAGAGAGTGCGTGTGTGTGTGCGCACGTTTGTGTTTGTGTGTGTGCGCATGTGTGTATGCGTATGTGTGTTAATGTGTGTGTGTGTGTGTGTGTGTGTGTGTGTGTGTGTGTGAGTGTGTGTGTGTGCGTGTATAGGCGTGTGTGTATGTGTGTGTGCGTGCGTGTATAAGCGTGTGTGTGTGTGTATATAGGTGTATGTGTGTTTGTATGCATATGTGTGTGTATGCATATGTGTGTGTGTGTGTGTTTTGCTGTATATTTGCGGACGCTGGCGATGGCTTTATCATCACACGTAGTCGTGTCACTTTACCGCTGGGCATCAAAGGTCCGGACATGTGTTACCACAGGTAAGGGGTCTGGTCGGGAGGCTGCAGGTGGAAGTCAATGATGCTGTACTGGAACTGCCTGACACTTCATCTTATTTTCGTCGGACCACTTCTCAGTGATATATCTAATGAACTTGAAGCAACTGGGCCAGGGAGACCAACACACATTCCGTACGTCAATGAAGCATTCTTATCAACGTTGCCATTTTCACATACAGCATGCACATTGTACAGTCTTTTTAGCTCATCCGAGTGCACGTGTGTTCTGGACGAAGAAGCAAAGCGGAATTCACTCCACATCGCTGGCTGCATCAAACTCTGCTTCTGTTCGCTTGTTTTGTCGTGAGGCTGCAGTAGTGTATATGTGTGTGCGTGCATGCATGCGAGAATGCGTGCGTGCACGTGCTTTTACGTATTTGTTCCCCTTAGTGTATACGAAAGATGAGAAAAGTTCGTTCATTGATGAAACCCTTTTAACCAAAGTTGGAAACAAACGCAGGTATCGAAATGCACTAACAGCATATTGTACCAATTCATCACAGCGCAATGTGCGTAACGATTTAGCCATCTCCTGACTGAGAGTTGTTGTTGTAAGTATGGGTTTTCGTTTATTGCATATCATCGGCCACTGAGTGCTGGCTTTGATTTCAATTCTAATGAACTGAGCCGACCATGATTACTCTGTGAACAGCTGCAATGTTTATACAAAAAGCACAGGAACTACTCAATAAAATACTACAATCTCGCTTGCAAGCTGTTGACGGTTGTTGTTGTTGCTGTTCTTTTCAGCTTTTAATACGACGACCGAAGACAAGCTGCAAAATAAGCATGTGCATTGTATCGCGCGCATGTGCACAGACAGCGCGCGTGTGTGTATGTGTGTGTGTGGTGTCTGTACCTGTGCGCGCGACACACACACAGAGAGAGAGAGAGAGAGAGAGAGAGAGAGAGAGAGAGAGAGAGAGAGAGAGAGAGAGAGAGAGAGAGAGAGAGAGAGAGAGAGAGAGAGAGAGAGAGAGAGAGAGAACTTGAACTTTCTTTATTCATAGGTCGACAGCCCATTGAATGATCATCATGGTTGCATAACAACACATACAAGCAGTCCTTACAGCATACGTGTTCAAGCACATTGTAAACATATTGTGTTTCCATACATTTCTCTTGCCTTAGCTTTAGTGCATAAAATATCATCATCGATACACCCATACTTTTCCTGATGTTGTTACCTTTGAAGAGGTAAGCACAGTATCTTTTGTTCGGATGTACATAGTTCGCAATATATCTTTCCCTTAGCTTACCATATGTGCTACATTCTAGCTAGAAGTGGTTTTCATTTTCACTGGTATTACAGAATGGACAAACCAGATCGTTTGTTTCATTGTGCCTGTAATGTTAGTTAACTCTCTATTTGTTTATTCCAAATCGGAAGCGAATGAAGAAATCTCTAAACTGTTTAATGGTTAGGAAACTCAGGTAACTTTCCGTGCCATTTTACGTTAGAGTACCACATGAATCTTTGACTGTTGTGATGTCGTTCATCCCATGACTGACGATAGCAGTCCTGCAATCTTAGCTTTATTTATTTCAAGAAGGATGTCCGGTTCCGTACTCCACCGTTCAGCAAAACACACATAAATTAAAATCTACACAATGTGTTTTTAACTTAGCTAGTCCAATTCTTGTACCGTGGCACATTCCCCCACCCAATAACCCGCCGTGGCCGGTCGCGCGGGCGAGGTCACGTGACATGCTTCTGCCCCCCCCCCCCCCCCCCCCCCCCCCCCCCCCCTCCGGCGTAACCTCGAACTGCAGGAAAAGACCTGCCAATAAGGGAGCGCGTTCCCCGCGAGGCTCTGTGGCAAGAGCGGTAGCGCGTTGGACCTGCAGTCAGAGGGTGCGGGGTTCGAAACGGCTCGGAGTCCAGAGTTGCATCCTTGAGCAAAAATGCTTAATTCCGATTGCTTCTCCCCGCCCCTGCCAAATACAGTGGCAGAAGGCGGACACCTGGAGGTCAGTCCAGGTGTGGCCCACCCCCCGAGAGTGTAAGGAAGATTATAGGGCCGAAACACTCGGCGACGGGGGCTCTTCCTCTGAAGACCGTCTTCTGCTTCGCTCCGTAGGGAGTTTCTAGCTACTTTCAGGGATTTTAGAATAATAATATCATTTCATATGCCTGTCTTGGTAATCTTTGAAAAGGTAACTTTGACAGCCTCAGCCAATATTACATGGCTCTGATTGTGCTGTTAATATGCAGGGGATATCTACCCAGCTAACCATACGCAAGGTGACTAGGTGTTCTAACATCTAAACCTAAAAATCTTTTGCACGCGAAAGTATGCACTTTTCCCACCATGTCTGGGCTTTCTAGGCACCATATAGCAAGGACAATAATTATCCCTCCAGGTATACTGGAGGTCCTCACAGCTGTGCGTGTGTGTGTGTGTGTGTGTGTGTGTGTGTGTGTGTGAGAGAGAGAGAGAGAGAGAGAGAGAGAGAGAGAGAGAGAGAGAGAGAGAGAGAGAGAGAGAGAGAGAGAGAGTCTGTCAGTCCCGACTTAACGGCTGATATCTCAAAAACTACTGGACGGATTTCCTTGACATTTTGCACACTTACTGGAAGTTAGGTCCGATTGAATGTATCAAATTTTCAGAATCGAGGTTTGAAAAGAAAGTGACTTTTTAACGTTTTGGTGTTGCAAAGAAGGCAAGGGACGGAACTCTGTCCCGACTCAAGGGAAGTTTTGGCATGTGTGACGTGATCATTTGACGTCGAATAACGTGACGTAATTTCGAGGAGATTGGACATTGGTGAAGGAGAAAGAAGGATTTTTTATCCCTCCAGGTTTACTGGAGGTCCTCACAGCTTTATGGATTAGCTCACTCGGTACGCGCGTCGAATATTTTTTTGTCGCTGGGACATGCTTGGTTGTAGGGGATGCGCATACGGGTTCGAATCCGCACAGAAGCTTCTTTTTTTAATGTGTGTATGGTATTCGAGAGAGAGAGAGAGAGAGAGAGCCACCCCACCCGTTGTTGTACACGTGAGAGGTTGCGGGTTCGAACCTTACTTTCCCCCCTTCTTTTCTCGAGAGGTTGTGGGTTCGAACCCGATCTTTTTTTACAGTTTTTTTAAATGCCAAAACCTGGAGGTTCAGCGCCAACGGTTTTTATTGTACTTGCGCGTCAAAAAGTCTAAAGAATACAACCGGATTTATATTGTGAAGTGACCACATGGTTTTCATAATCTGTACGACTTTCTTCTTGCGAGGGAGTGGAGTGGAGTGGAGCGAGGTGAGTATGGAGCAATGGAGTAGCTTACATATTTTAATTGTTTTCAAGCAATGTTATTCAGAGAACTATTTAACATTTCCGAAAGAGAAGCAGGAGAAATGTTTGTTCTCCACCACCACCACCACCACCACCACCCCCCCACCCCCCCACCACCACCACCACCAAAAAGGGTGGTTGCCGGTGTCGGACTTACAACAGTAAAAAAGACAAGTCGTGACAATAATTCCGACTAATTGTATTCTCTTTTTTTAAAAATAACTTTTTGCCCCGATAAGGGCCGTTTGATTTTCTGGTCTCGAGCGTTGGCCGTCAGGCGTGAGCTCCTGGAGTCGTCGTGCCTGGCGGGAATGGCTGCTGCAGCAGGTCTGTGACCAGCGGGTGCGCGTAGCGGCTCCAAATGGTCGCTGTGGCGCAGGCGGCGGCGGCTTGTGGCTGCTGAGAGCGGCTACGAGAGCTGTGGCTTGGAAGAAAGTTGTCGTTGGCGAGCTTTCAGAGTTACACTCCTTCATCTGGCCGTAGTGAAGAGAGACCGGCGGGTGGTTTTTAAAATAAATGTCAAGCAGGCGATAAAAGAAGTTCATTTTAACATCTCATCAAGCAAAAAGCATGGTAGGCACGTGCGAGGTTAAGCTTCCTCATCTGAAGTGTGCCATGAATCCTGGGACCAATTGTCACAGATGCAGGATCCAAACCTAAAATACTCGCCAGAATTGCTCAGACCACAGCGGCACTCTCAAAACTCAAGACCATCTGGAAGAACAGGAACATAGCCCTCAGCTCAAAGATCAGACTGATGCGCGCCCTGGTCATGTCCATAATTTTGTATGCCTGTGAGTCATGGACACTAACAGCTGACTTGGAGAGAAGGATACAGGCCATTAAAATGAGATGCTTTCGACGACTCTTCGGCATCTCCTACAAGGACCGCATCACAAACGAGGAAGTCCGAAACAAAATTAGGCACGCCATCGGGCCCCATGAAGAACTACTGACCACTGTAAAAAGACGCAAACTAAAGTGGAATGGGCACGTCTCACGATCGTCAGGGCTTGCCAATACTGTGTTACAAGGCACAGTAAAAGGAGGGAGGAGGAGAGGCAGACAAAGGAAAAGATGGGAGGACAACGTCTCAGAATGGACAGGGATGAGGCTCAGCGAAGCCTTGAGACAGTCCGAGAGGCGAGAGGAATGGAGAGAACTGGTTGCCAGATCATCTGTGGTGCCCCAACGGTCGTCCAGACTACGGGACAAGTGAAGTGAAGAATGAATCCTCGGTGGCGGTTGATTCCTGTGTGATGTATGTTGAGTTTCCTCACGAGTTTCTGCTCAGCCACACGACGTTGTCGGGTGTCATGCAAGTTGCCTTGCAGCACGCTCAAGAGCATGTCTGATGTTGAGTGCTCGGGCAAACTGAAATGCTTAGCCACAGGCAGAGGCGAAAGATTCCCGATTGTGGCCCGGTGCCCGTTTACGCGTTGCCTTAGTGGATGGCAGGTGTCTTCTACATACCACGCATTCGGGCAACCTCTGCGGTATCTGATCAGATACACCACGTCGTTTGAGCTGCAGGTGTAGTTGCCCCTGACCTGGTGCACTGTCACATTTCTAGTGATCGTGGTTTCTGAACAGAGAATGGCACAGGTGGCGCACCGTGGTCTGTTGCATGGTTCCATGCTCTCTCCGCCTGCGGGTGCATCAGTGTGGAGTTTACTGTGGACCAGCCCTCTTTTCAGGTTGGGGGGCTGCCTGAAGGCCAGCACAGGGGGCTACTAATGCTGCTGCTGTATACCATTTTAAAGAGCATTAAGTGTGCCCGAAAAATCTAAAATGGTATCATTCGTTCACAAGCTTTTCTAACTGTCTGCTTGCACACATATGAATGTACACACTGACGCACACAGACACACTTGCACCCGTGCAATCGCAGTTCGCTTTCGATGTTTGAAACACGTGTTTCCACCATGAGGAAATGATGTAATCACTGGAATTATGAAAAATAAGAATTTTCTCCTGACGTCTTGGCCATTTTTCGCTTAGACTAAGCACAACATATTAGGAGAAAGTGCTTCCAAGTGCTTGAAAATACTGTTAACAGACATTCGACACGATCAGCCCACATTGTGCTCAACATAAATCACACCACGCACTGAAACAACTGTAACCTTCAATGAATAATGATGGCCTACTCATGAAGAACAATACCATATTCAAATTCCTGTTTGTTTTTTTAGAGTTCTCTCGAAAACAACAACAGTTACAACAACAACAACAATCCTAACTTTGCAACGCCATACCTTGTTAAGCTTCTTTAAAGTCTCACCGAGATCATCAAACAGAGAGCACCTCCATGTACTGTCATTCGCAGTGAAACATACCAAACATTCTCCTTTAGTACAACAAAGATGAGGAAGTCTACTATTTTAGATACCAATCTCTTGCTGTATGTCTCTGTCGAAGGAGGTGGGGTGGGGGTGGGGGTAGGGGGGAGGTCGGGTTACTCCAAATGACAGAGTCCACTCTATCTGGCATTTGTTTAATAAGCCGGCATAAACTGCTGTATGTGAGCGAATAATATTATTTTTTCATGAGAGAGAGAGAGAGAGAGAGAGAGAGAGAGAGAGAGAGAGAGAGAGAGAGAGAGAGAGAACGAACTTGATTATTTGAGAGGCCACCGGCCTGTCACAACGGAAACAAATTGAACGCATCGGCATTGACACTTTCCTCTGCATCACGTCTTCTCTTCAAAGCGCCATTGCTAATGATCTTATTACTCTAGGGTCACTGTCTGAAAATAAAAACCGCTGGCGCTGAACCTCCAGGTTTTGGCATATAAAAAAAAGAAAAAGAAAAAAAGATCGGGTTCGAACCCGCAACCTCTCGAGAAAAGAGGGGGGAAAAACACACACAAAAAAAACCTACAAAAACCAGGTCGGGTTCGAACCCACAACCTCTCGAAAAAAGAGAAGAAAAAAAGTTTCAGCGCAGAATCGAACGCATGACCAAGAGTCCAACGCTCTACCAGATGTACCATTGGAGAACTGATATGACTGAGTGTTTGTAAAGCATGTATAACGTTCTTTTCCGTAAATCCCATTGGTTCGTATTTTGGACTGTAAATTGTAGAAAAATGGATGATAGTTCATGAAATTTGAGTGGTCTTGTACATTTTAGGATACTCAAGGTCTATTTCTGCCAAGTTTAATATCGATTCACTGCCATTAGGCCACGCATTTCGCCATTCCGTCAACTGACATTTGAGGGGTCGGTGGGGTGGGTTTCGAGTTTACGACCTAAACAAAATCACTTTAAAAAAAACCTCGATTATGAAAATTTGATACATTCAATCGGTCCTAACTTCCAGTAAGTGTGCAAAATGTCAAGGAAATCCGTCCAGTAGTTTTTGAGATATCAGCCATTAAGTCGGTACTGACAGACAGACACACAGATAAAATTACGTCACGTTATTCGACGTCAAATGATCACGTCACACATTTTGCATCTCGCCATTCCGTCAATTGACATTTTAGGGGGGTGTTTTCGAGTTTACGACCTAAATAAATCACTTTCTTTTCAAACCTTGATTCTGAAAAGTTGATACATTTAATCGGACCTAACTTCCAGTAAGTGTGCAAAATGTCAAGGAAATCTGATTAGTAGTTTTTGAGATATCAGCCGTTAAGTCGGGACTGACAGACAGACAAACAGATAAAGTCTATAGGACCTCCAGTAAACCTGGAGGGACAATTGCTCCATTCTTTTAAAGTCATTAATGTGGGAGATATATTTTTCTCTAAAGTCTTCATAAACTGGGCAAACATGAAGCATATGAAATTCACAAGCTGGACATATGTATAAACTATCTGGTTTATCCCGAGCGTGATTAAATTTGTGATGGTATAATTCACTAAAACTAGAACAAAACTCGGACACATCTCGGAATGTTTTTTTAATCAATCGCATATAAATAATTATCTCTACCTCAATGCGTTTTTATTTGACGATAAAAAGAATATCCCCCACGACTTAACAATGATTGTTCCCAGTTGCTACGATACACCATAACAATACTATTCTTCAATTCATTGCGTATTGTCTGGGCGACCCATACGTGCTCAAAACCATATTTACATAATATGTCCTTAATCTGGTTTGCCCAATTCTGCTGATGCGAGTTCACTTGCATTTTATAAATCAGGTGTGGGTAACGGGAAGTTTCCATTCGAAGTACTCTGATCCAGTATCTCAATGAACGAATAATACCATTAACAAAAAGAGGGTGCCTGCCAGTTTCCCCATATACATTTACATTTGGTACTTTAATGGGCAAATTAAGGAATCTTTCCAATGCTTCCAGATGTGCAAATTCAATAACAAAACGATCACGCAGTCCTCAAACTTCAGAGGAGTACAACAACACTGAGCACTTGGGCGTCAAACATTTT
>JAWQFJ010002889.1:7500-12500 GCA_034096865.1 Theodoxus fluviatilis | reverse complement strand
CCTCGAAGGAAAAGTGCAAAGTTTTTTCAGAAGCAAAACAGCATGATGGAAATACGTTCAGACTGCATATCATCTTTGAAACATTTTTTAACAAATAAAACAGAAAAGCGGTATTTTGTTTTTCGAGCAGATTTGTGAGCTCACTTTCGGCATTGAACGTGAGGAGGTCACGTGACTTGGATGTTGTACTCGAAGTAGAATCAAAGAACTTGAGACAATAAGAACTTCCACTCAGCGATTTTACGCAAGAGGAGATTTAGCAGGCGGGTTGTGTGAGTTGTGTCCCTTGTTATTGGTTGGATCATGATGATCAAAATGGCGCCATGGATCTAGCTACCGATTTGATGAGACAGTGAGTCTCTCAAATTGACAATAAACTGATGACTGCTTTAGTGTTAAAACTGCCAAGAAAGACGCAACACAGGCCACACCGTCTACTCATGATTCATCCAACCAAACTAAAGGGAAGTAAGCAAAAATTACCTATGAGAGACTGTAACTTAAAAATACATGTGACGTAAGCAAAATCTCGTCCTGGTTTTTTAATATGCAAAATCGCGGAGTGGAAGTTCTTATTGTCTCAAGTTCTTTGGTAGAATGTAGTACGTACAAATTAGGACGTAGTACGCAAGTGCCTTGCTGTCAATTGATCGGAAAGTATTTAATGTGCCACTTATTTTGCTGTAGTCACTGTTCTCAAGTATGCTGTTCTATTCGTGAAAATATCAACGAAAACTGTAATAAAAACTCACACCTAAATGAGCAGTTTTCCTTTAATAACCTACAAAAGCTGATAGGCTGTTAACCTCCATCCATTCTTTTGGTAGAATTTGGCATCTCCGAGACAAACACATGCTCTACGGACTTTAAATGGTTGCAAATTATGTCGGATGAGAATGGACTTTTTCATACTTTTGGAAACAGGGAAAACTTGTCAGATAACGGCAGCTAAGTGCAGCGATCTGTTCTGGCCCGTTTTGTCAGATTTCCGGAGCTTTACCAGTGAAGAACATTTCTTCCCTGACAGATGCTTAACGGTCTACTTATGGTAGCAACCATAACACACACACACACACGCACACACACACATGCACGCACGCACATAAGCACACACACACACACACACAAACACACACACACAAACACACACACGCACACACACACACACACACACACACTCACACGGCAGTTGCTATAGAAATCAAGTCAATAGCACATCTGACGGCGACATTGAAATAAAAACCGCTGGCGCTGAACCTCCAGGTTTTGGCATGAAAAAAAAAAGATCGGGTTCGAACCCGCAACCTCTCGAGAAAAGAGAGGGAAAACACACACACACACACACACACACACACACACACACACACACACACACACACACACACACACACACACACACACACAGAAACACAAAAAACAGGTCGGGTTGGAACCCACAACCTCTCGAAAAAAGAGGAAAAAAATGTTTCAGCGCAGAATCGAACCTGGTCACACATGACCAAGAGTCCAACGCTCTTCCAAATGTGCCATTGGATAACTGGTATGACGGAGTGTTTGTAAAGCATTTATAACGTTCTTTTCCGTAAACCGCCTTGGTTCATATTTTGCACTGTAAATTGTAGAAAAAATGGATGATAGTTGATGAAATTTGAGTGGTCTTGTACATATTAGGATACTCAAGGTCTATTTCTGCCAAGCTTAATATCGATTCACTGCCATTACATGGCCACGCATTTTGCCATTCCGTCAACTGACATTTTAGGGGGGGTGTTTTCGAGTTTACGACCTAAGTAAATGACTTTCCTTTCAAACCTCGATTCTGAAAATTTGATACATGCAATCGAACCTAACTTCCAGTAATTGTGCAAAATGTCAAGGAAATCCGTCCAGAAGTTTTTGAGATATCAGCCGTTAAGTCGGGACAGACAGACACACACACACACACACACACACACACACACACACACACACACACACACACACAGAGATAAAGTCTGTAGGACCTCCAGTAAACCTGGAGGGATAAAACCTTTAGTGCATGTATACCCTGTATGTCCCTTTTGGTTTGAAGTATTTCAGCTCTGGTCGCAGCTCCAGTGCTCGATGTGTGGTATACGGTTTTACTCCTAGGTGGGAAGAGACAGTAGCCCATGGAAGCTACTCTAAGACCATGCAGGACTGAACACTGTGCTTGCTTCCCGCGAGCAGGCATGCACTGCACTGCATAGTCCCGCGTGGCTGATGAAAACACCACCGTTCGCATGTGCGATTGGCGAAAAATGTTTCCTGTTTCTCCATCACTGCAACACACACACGCGCGCGCGCGAGCACATGTACAACAGACAAAATGACACACAAACACATCGGCAGACACGCAGGGAGACATGCAGATACACACAGACATATACACGCGTACACATGGACGGACTGACGGAGTCACGACAGAAGAACAGTTGAACTGAGTAACTGACCTACAGACTGACCTACAGACTGACCTACAGACTGTGCTACAGACTGACCTACAGACTGACCTACAGACTGACCTACAGACTGACCTACAGACTGACCTACAGACTGACCTACAGACTGACCTACAGACTGACCTACAGACTGTCCTACAGACTGACCTACAGACTGACCTACAGACTGTCCTACAGACTGACCTACAGACCGACCTACAGACTGACCTACAGACTGACCTACAGACTGACCTACAGACTGACTGACTGATCGACCGACCGCGAAGCTTGTTTGCTTAGTTGGATGCATGGGTGGGCGGGTGGGTTAGTTTAGGTTGGTTGGATGGCTGGCTGGCTGACTGGCTGGCTGGTTTGCTGGCTGGCTGGCTGGCCTGATTGGTCGGTTGGCTGACCAATGCTTTGTTTTACTTTAGTTTAGTTCAATTTAATAGAATTCGCTTCAGTTCAGTTCAATTCAGTTCAGTCCAATGAAGTTTAGATCAGTTTATCTATGTTCATTCTCATTTAACTTAGCTTAGCTTAGCTTAGCTCCCTGCGGAACAAGGGCAACGAGCAAGGAAAACAGTCTCTTGCCTGTTCGTCCAGAATAGTATTGTTCAGACCCCGAAATCCGGCTGCAGTGCAATTTCCTGACAATTCTATTGGTTGATGCATCACTGTACATAATCATGCACTTCACATTTGCTCTGTTACCTAATGGGCAACCACAACCTTAGTTTTGCACGTGATTGCAGCTAAAAATAAAACTTCTACAGGTCATACAGTCGACTGAATGAATATCATCATAAACATGCTATCAAACGACACGAATGTGGAACTAAAGGCGCCGACAGAGGTACCGTTTTTCCAAGCCGATTTTGAGGCCGATTTGGTCTGACCGTTGTGTAAAAATCGGGTTGATAGCCACACGCAACGATAAGCAGTCGAGCCGTGCCGACCTTTGTTGAAGACATCCCAAATAACTGGTTGGACATTCAACTGACTTATCAAATATTCACTCTGTTCTCTGTTCAGTTTTGTCTTCGCGGCCATGTTTGTCAAAAGTTCTTCAGCAAGACGCTTTCTGATTGGTTGAAATCTTGGAATCGGTCTGGACCGGGTCGGTAGAATAGAGTATGCTCTATTGACAAGAATTGGATCGGATTGTATGCAAATGAGTCGACCGTTTGCAATCTTGACCGGATCGGCAGCAAAACCGTGGGACAAACGATACGTCTGTCGGGCCTTTAAAGATCATTCATATCCCGAAGTTGGGCGAAATTTCTTTTTTACAAGTATAATCTTGCTTTCTTGGTTCAGAGTTTCGTGTTGACACAACCCATCCCTTTTAATGTAAAAATTCATGACCTTCCTGAATAATTGTATTATGGTGGATGTGACATTATTGAACACATTTCTCTCTCTCTCTCTCTCTCTCTCTCTCTCTCTCCGTCTCTCTCTCTCTCCGTCTCTCTCTCTCTCTCTCTCTCTCCGTCTCTCTCTCTCTCTCTCTCTCTCTCTCTCTCTCTCTCTCTCTCTCTCTCTCTCTCTCTCTCTCTCTCTCTCTCTCTCTCTCTCTCTCTCTCTTTCGTTCTCTCGTCTGACTTCATTTGGAAACTCGGCTAGCTGGCAGTGGCCAGTTAATCTTTGAATCACCTTTCACCAATCTCAAGTTGCAGGCCGGGAGGCAGCCACCGTTACAGCACCATCTCGAAAATGAGGTGCAAGGGATACACACCGCAAGAACTATTTTGCTGGGTTTTAATCACATAAAAAACATTTATAACGCCTTCAAAACCTCTGCAAACGACGAATAGAACTCTTTCTACTTGGATCGCTTAACAGGCGAACGAAATCTTTGGTGATTACCTCACGATATCAAACGTTATCCATCGGTCTTTTGACTTTCAGTTTGCGCTTTACGTTTGTTGCGCATGGCTATCAGACCAAAGCCAACATTTCCGATACAGAATCACTTCTCTAAAGACCAACCACAGTGTACCGTTGGATAACGGACTGCGAATCAGATTAATTTCGACCAACGATATTCAGCGACGCGCACTGGCTACTGAAAGCCAGTTACACGTAGCCTTCAGCGTTGGATTATCTACAAGTACACGTGGGGGAACACGGCATAGAATGTTATGACTCCATACTGTGTACTGCCGATCCTTCTTCCTCTTTCATGCGGCGCTGTGCTCTCGAATGTAACTTGTTATGCAGCCTCTTTAAAAAAAAAGTACAACCCTCAAGTGCAAGGCGATACCTGAAACGAAAGAGCAACGGAGGGTCATCGACACCGCGACTAAATAACACTTTAAACGCCAGAGTATCAACCTCGCAAAATATTGCAATCCCTCCCGCACCTTCAACATAAGATATCACTAGCAGCCTCGAGAAAGGGTTTCCTCCATCAGACAAGGAAAGAAGAGAGTTACTCACACAACTCCCTGAAATCGTCGAGGAGGTTTGCAGCGGGACGGAGGCACAATCCACAAAACCTGTCTGAGACAGAGCTCGAACGAGCTGGGTGAGGGAGCC
>JAWQFJ010002889.1:0-2500 GCA_034096865.1 Theodoxus fluviatilis | reverse complement strand
GGAGGGGCGGAGTTGCGTTGAAGCGAAGTCGAAATGGTGCAAGGATTCGATGGTGGAGTGTCGATGGTTGGTGGGTCCGGTGACATGTGAATGGCTCTGTGAACGGTGAATGACTGTACGAGGATCTAGTGGTGATATCCCTCGGTCCTGTGACGGGGAGACGTTGGCTATCAGGAACACTAGGAAGTGGATGCGGAATGGATGATCCGGATTGAGAGACTAGATAGAAGAAGAGGACCATGAGAGAGTGGACAGAGACACAGAGGTCCAGTAACGGTGTGTAGCTGATCAGACGCGGAAGGAAATGGGGGAGTGCCTCACCGGGAGTTACCCGGGATGGAAGTGGCAGGACTGGGGTGAGGGGTGCCTCCGATGTGAGGTCTGTGTAGTATCTGAAGACGGGAGCTTGTGACTGACGCAGGGATGGGATTGGAGAGACGTGGGGGTGTACCGACATAAGGGGGGATACGTCTAGATAGGTAATGGGAAGGAGTTTGTTATGGCTTAGTTAGTTAGGAATCTAGAAGGCTGTGTTTCTCGAGGTGTGTCTCAGATGGACGTGGAGCTCGATTTCGGAGAGATGAGAGACTGCGCAAAAGAACGAGAGCGAAACCAGTATGCAGACCTCAGGATTACACGGTGTCACGTAAGATAGTAAAGTCATATGAAAAATTTGACACCCCAAGCCAGATCCAGGGGGTATCATTCGATAGTACGACCCAACGGGGGACGTGAACGTACCTGAGAAGGCCTGGATATCCCAAGATAATGTGGTGCTAGAGGGAACTGGGATTCCGTACGTGTTGTTTTGTATAAAGAGAAGGGAAGTTGTTCAGAATTTGTCAGACCATGTAGTAAAAGGTCTATTATTGAGTAGTCGATAGAGGTGAGCCGATCATTACGAAGTCTAGTCGAAAACAGTACGTTTGAGAAGGCTGTCCAATTTAAACAGGCGGTATAGTGAGTGTAGAGAAGACGTGAAATAATAGAGTGAAGTCCCATAAACCGCGAAACAGAACGATAGGAGTCATCGACAGTCGTGGTGACTCTTTTGGCTCGACCATGAGGAATGAGAGAGATTAGACATGCTTTCCGGAGAGACATTGGCGATGACGCGAGTCGGAATGTCTGCGTGAACCTTGCAACCAGAGAAACTGACCAGTCGACCTAAGAGAAACAAGAAAGAGATGACTTTGTTAATCGAGAACCGAATGAGAGGAGAAAGAAATGCTCCGAGAATACGATGGACACGAATCAGAGATAGATATGTGTGCATAACTTTGTGAGGATAGGTGGTGAAGACAAAATTGAGAATGTAGAGAGAGAGAGCGAGAGAGAGAGAGAGAGAGAGACAGAGAGAGAGAGAGATGCACTTGTAGCCATTCAACAGAAAACCCGTAATTATTTCGAGCTGCTTGCTGTCTTCTGATATATTTATGAACAGACCCTTCTCTTCTCTGCATGACTAGTTGCATCAAGGGAACAAAAGTCGTCTCGAAATGCTTGTGGGACTATAGTTGATACGCACTCTTATGTAAAAAATTTCGACCACATAATTATCTCAATACCATTCGATACATGGATTTCTGGATGTAAAAAAATATTTTGTCATATTTTATGAGCACGACATGCACTAGAGTTTAGTGTGTGTATGTGCATTGGTGCCTGCTTGTCTGAATGTACGCTTATAATGCGTGAAGTCGTGTGCGATTATCAGCGTATGGTGTTTATACACTGGTATAGTGCCTGCATTCACATCATTACCATATTGTTCTCCTGATTTGACAACGCTCAGGTAAAAGTATAGCCTTAATTCGACTGCGAATGAAGACGTTCTGTGTTCATTTGATAGTGTCAAATCACGATGTTATCAGATAAACACTTTTCAGACAGACCGTTAATGCGGCTTCAAATGTCGTGATTTGTCGAACCCCTGCAAAGAAGTTAGTGGAATCTCGATATCATGCTGACAGTTACAGCAGTGCAATTTATTCTGATCATAAAACTCCGTCTGTCGGTGTGCGCAACGAAAGGATTTCTTGCGTAAGTTATGCAGGTCTGCATGTTATGCGAATTGAAATAATATTTGAGTGTTGTGACGGTTTGAGCAGTTAATCAAATAAATGGAGGTAGACTTTCATTTCACATGCTAATAGTTTGCTCTGGGATGCACTGACACCACTCGCCTGTCACGGCAGTTTTTGTACAGAGAACGTGCATAGGGTCACAGGCTTCAGGGGCGCCCAAGGAAACGCTACAAGGACTCCGTGGAAGACAACCTCAAGCACCGTGGAGTTACTGCCAGAGAGCTGGAAGTCGCGTGCTCAAAATCGTCAGAGCAAGCAGCTTGGGATGGATGGATGGATGGATGGATGGATGGATGGATGGATGGATGGATGGATGGATGGATGGATGGATGGATGGATGGATGGATGGATGGATGGATGGATGAGACGTGTTCGTTACCCTAGTCATTATAGCAGCCTGAGTGTGATGTAGG
>JAWQFJ010002888.1:81628-84469 GCA_034096865.1 Theodoxus fluviatilis | reverse complement strand
CTTCCTTCTCTCTCTCTCTCTCACTCTCTCTCTCTAACTCTCTCTCTCTCTCTGTCTCTGTCTCTGTCTCTGTCTCTCTCTCTCTCTCTGTCTCTCTCTCTCTCTCTCTCTCTCTCTCTCTCTCTCTCTCTCTCGTGTACGTCGCCACCGAGGCAGGTTGTATTTTGTCTAAGCTCCCGTTTGATAACCGTACTGTTGGAATGGCCGAGTACAGGAACATCATGATTGATGAGATTCTGTCTACCATCGTCATGAATGCGGTGATGGAATTTTCGAGAACGCATAATTTGAAATATTGGCATATTGGTGCAGAATTAGGTAGTACAACTATTACCTTGAAATGGATGAGTCCATTCGCAAGAGAGGGGTGCAGCGCGCGTCCACACAGTGACTACAGCGCCAAGATCAAGAAATCTCCGTCAAAGAAAGCAAGAGATTGCCAGAGGCACCAAGAATACCGTCTCAGACGTGATGGAAGTTTGCAAGGGAAAGAAGCTGCAGCTGCAGAGGTACTCTCCATGTCATCGCTTAGTGTGCAGTCTCCTCCTGAATACCTGACACCCCATACCTCTCCAAAGATGGAACGTTCGAAGATGCAGTGTGTCCGACGCGCAAGTGTGTCCTTAACAGCACCTGAATTTCCAGTTGTTCCTGCGACACCAGGAACGATACATGAGGTTGTGGTGAAAAGTGTGCCACCATCTGAAACGCGTGCTAAACAATCGTCTCCAGAGAATGCTCCTGACAACTGTGCTGATGACTCTCCGGTAACGAGCGCACCAGGTAACCAACAAGGCCACGATAAGGTCGTGCAGTGCGCCTTTGATGGCGCAATGCACGTCGCTCCCATGAACGCTTCCGAGGTTATTCAGCACCTCAAGAGATGGCTCGACCAACCGCAAGACATAATTATGTGCATGGTGTGACGGGTGTGCCGAAGCCCTCACTATTTGGATACCGAGCTCTGCTTGTTCAAGAGCAGCATGTTGTGCGGATTGTTATCCAAGAACTGACCACCCGAAACATCAGAGCACTAAGTGAACACGGACTGTCAGATGCCTCGCAGTAAGAATGGAAATTTTCATGAATATATCATTCGAACATTCCAGTTGTTTTTGCTCTAGGTTTGTTGTGGACCGTGATGTACTCTTTCATTTGCTTTCTTAACGATGCTATTCCAATAGCAAACAAAGACTCTGAAACCCATGATGTTGCTAGCATGATGCCAACGATTGTAGCTTTTCGTTCTTTTCGTGTGTTTCTGTTAGTTGATATTTCCTCTGATAAGGGCTTGTATAGAATGGTTAGAAACTCGGCTGAGCAGATTGTTGGCAATGATTTCATCCTGTCACTTCGAGATTGATTATCGATCCGTATACGGAGTACGTGCTGATGGTTCCATCTGCCCGAGAACATGCGGTAGTGCCATTGTCTAGGGATCCGGGCTAGACTGCAAGTAGTGGAACTAAACCTACATAACGTTGTATGGCAGGTTGGTTTGTTTTGTTTTTTGCTTGTTTATTTGTTGCTTTTAAGTAGTTTTGGGCGGGGTGGGTGGGGGATGGGAGGTGTTGAAGGTGGGGTGGGGTTGATTATGTGCAGCCTGTTTGCTTAACAATGTGATTTTTGTTAGACTTTGTTTTGTTGAGTATAGCATTTTGTAAGCTGTTTCGTTCATGGGCCGATGGCCTGACGAATAAAGTGTCAAAGTCTCTCTCTCTCTCTCTCTCTCTCTCTCTCTCTCTCTCTCTCTCTCTCTCTCTCTCTCGCTCTCTCTCTCTCTCCTCAAAAACAATTGAATACGAAAACAACTGGGCATTCAGGCTACGTGCTATGTTAAAGGAAAACAATCTGGAATATATGTTGGAAAGTCAAGTTGTTCAGAACGATTCGTCCTTACTGTATCGCCTGAAAGATGCTTTGATTAATAGATTCAGAGAAAATGGACGAATGAGCTGTACAACAGCGACATATATGCAGTGTACAAGGTGTTCAAAAGCACGTTTGGATTAGAGGCATATTTGTACAAAGCAAAAAAAAAGATATTCAGAGAGGCATTTATTGAATTTCGATTTGTCATTACTGATATGTACATCCATAAACACCGGTATGACACAATGATGACGTGATGTCCATTGTGCCAGGAAGAGGATGAAGATGAATATTATCTTTTGATCAGGAGTCCAGCAATATGTGATCTGAGTAGCAAATATGTGGTTGCGCATGTTACTGAAGGTATCAATGTATTCGTGCTAGTAATGGGAGCAGTTGAGCTAACAAAAGTACGAGCTGTTTGTACCTACCTTTGTCACGTGATGAGGAGGAGAGGAGTGGCAATGTCCGAGACAAATGAAGTCAATTTATAAACTAAGCAGGTGATGGAGATTGTACTGAATTGTTCATGTGTATTGTTCGTGCTGGAGGCCCTTTCAATAAAGTTCAGTTCAGTTCAGCTCTCTGTCTCTCTCTCTCTCTCTCTCTCTCTCTCTCTCTGTCTCTGTCTCTCTCTCTCTCTGTCTCTCTGTCTCTGTCTCTCTGTCTCTCTGTCTCTCTCTCTCTCTCTTTCTCTCTCTCTCTCTCTCTCTCTCTGTGTCTGTCTCTGTCTCTGTCTCTCTCTCTCTCTGTCTCTCTGTCTCTGTCTCTCTGTCTCTCTGTCTCTCTCTCTCTCTCTCTCTTTCTCTCTCTCTCTCTCTCTCTCTCTCTCTCTCTCTCCTCACGGTGTTTACGATGCCACAGTCGTTTGTCAATAAAGTTACTCGACCTTCTCCCGTAAAGTGGGCGATGCGCAAGTCGCTATGAATGAACATAATAGTCCTCCAGGACACGGGTCCTTGCGTCACT
>JAWQFJ010002888.1:41628-76628 GCA_034096865.1 Theodoxus fluviatilis | reverse complement strand
GTCCCTTTCTCGCTGTAGCTTGCGTGGTAACACATGCAGGCGGCAAAATGGCTTCCACCTGAACGCAGACTGACTCGTTGCGTTGTATTCCGGACAGCATTTGTGTCTCATTTTTGCCAGACAGTGAGAAGATTTCTCAGACTGTGATAGACAGGGGTATCATAAATAATACTGATGTTATTTAGACAAAATTAAGATCTATGAGCAAGAGGATTAAACGGTGGAGGTGACAGCTCGGTGCTTCAGATCAATGCGAAAACATGAAGCACCACATTGACTTTCTTTCCATCTTGACGCTGCTAAGCAGAAGATCAACCATCCTCATTGCTCGTGCAAGGCTGGGTAAGTGTTGTTGTTTTTTTAATCATTTATCTGTTACGTGTTTGATGGAGTAACCTAAGCTCGCATTCCAAAATTGTAGAACCTACTGTTGAAGTGTTGTGTGTGGAGCCAAAAAGCTTGCGCAACTGTCCTTCGCACTGACTGTCCTATGCACGGACTGTCCTTTGCATTAACTGTCCTTCACACTGACTGTTCTATGCACTGACTGTCCGATGCACTGACTGTCCTATGCACTTTTACACTGACCAGTGCACAGAATGACCGGCACATGTCCGAAGCACTGGTGAGCGCGACAAAAACTTGGAGCGGACTGCTAGATCTTTACCCACTGTAGAAAGCGCACTTCCCCTCCTCTCCTTCGTGACTATCTCCTTGTCAGTGCATAGAACAGTCAGTGTGAAGGACAGTTAATGCAAAGGACGGTCAGTGTAAAAAAAAGTCCGTGCATAGAACAGTCAGTGCAAAGGACAGTTGCGCAAGCTTTTTGGCTCCACACACAACACTTCAACAGTAGGTTCTACAATTTTGGAATGCGAGCTTAGGTTACTCCATCAAGCACCTAACAGATAACTGATAAAAAAACAACACTTACCCAGCCTTGCACGAGCGGAGCAGTAATGTTCAATTTCAAATGCAGATCTGAGACTCATCCCCGCGCAGACTCCTTTGCTTTTATTCAGCCGGTTGAGGTTTAGCTGCTCGTGTGGCCACGGAAAAGAACGTTATAAATGCTTTACAAACACTCAGTCATACGAGTTCTCCAATGGCACATTTGGTAGAGCGTTGGACTCTTGGTCATGCGTGACCAGGTTCGATTCTGCACTGAAATTTTTTCTCTCTCTCTTATTTCGAGAGGTTGTGGGTTCGAACCCGACCTGGTTTTTTGTGTTTGTGTGTGTGTGTGTGTTTTTCCCCCCTCTTTTCTCGAGAGGTTGCGGGTTCGAACCCGATCTTCTTTTTTTTTAATGCCAAAACCGGGAGGTTCAGCGGCAGTGGTTTTTTTATAGTGAATATACCCAAGTGAAGAATCATCGTAGCACAAATTCATTCGCGTATCCAATTGATTATTAGTGAAACAAACGTGTTCTACGCTGTTTTGTTAATGCTCTCACCCATGTCGAAAATAATTGAGTTGCGCTCGATTTAATACATGTGCTACAGTGAATATACGCAAGTGAAGGAACATTGTAGCACACATTGATTTGCGTACCCGATTGATCACACGTGGAAGTAACGCGTTGTTCGCGCTGGGTTATGTTAATGCCCTCACCGATGTCGAAAATGATTGATATGCGCTCGACTTAACACACACGGGCTACAATGACTGTATGCAAGTGAAGGAACTTCGTAGCACAAATTGATTCGCGTATACGATTGATTATACGTGAAACAAACGTGTTATACGCTGTTATGTTAATACTCTCACCGATGTCGAAAATGATTGATCTGCGCTCGATTGCTGTAATGCCCACGCCATGCCCCATCAAGTAGGTGCACACATCCACAAAAGAAAAGTCTGGTAAGATGCTAATGTCCGAAGATCCAGACACAAGCTTGCCGTCTCTCAGTTTTTCGCCTGTCACTTCAGATCGATCTTCTACACACAAATCAGGATCTACGGGTAAACCCAAGTCCTTGGCTATCCCAACAAGTTCAAGAAGTTTTTGCCTCTTACTCTGACCCACAGCTACACCTCTGTCTCGCAAGAAACGTTGCAGTTCGCTCACAGTCACTCGTTTTACGTCTCCCACTGTCAGGGGAGATAACTCGCGTATCATATTCGCTGCTGACTCGTGCATGAGGTCCATTCAAGCTGCGGTCAATCGCATCGGCGGCGCTGAAATGAAGTCCCATGCGACTATTACTGCCATGGTGGTCTGATGGCGAGTCGATCATTTGAAAAGTTTGACTTGGCCGAAAAATAGAATTAAGTTCAAATAGATCCTGTGTTGTTCGCCCGTCGAGTCGACGAGGACCACTCTAGTCATCCGAGGGTTGCTGGGACTGGCTCTGTCTGTGCGTGCGCAGATGGCTGACGAGGCCGATCTTGGCACGGAAGGTTCGGGAACAGAAGGGACATGGGACGAGTGGGCCATTTCCAGGAGGGTTGACAGCATGGGCCTTTCGGGCTTGCCTCTTCTTTTCTGCGGCGGTGATCCTGTTTGCCTCGCATGTCTTGGCACCTTTGTGGATGGAAGAGCGCCAGGTGGATCGGTCCATTGCAGCTCGTTCCCACGTGTCTGGGTTGATGGCAAAAGCTTTCAGTGAGGCTTTCAGGGTGTCTTTGAAGCGTTTCTTTTGCCCACCGTGGGACCGCTGGCCATGCTGGAGCTCGCCATAGAAGAGTCTCCTTGGCAGTCTCTCGTCTGGCATTCGGACTACGTGCCCTGCCCATCGAAGCTGGGACTGCATGAGGAGGGTGAAGATGCTGGGGAGACCTGCTTTGGTCAGTACCACTGTGTCTGGAATTTTGTCCTGCCACTTTATGCCGAGGATCTTCCTGAGGATTGTTGTGTGAAAGTGGTTCAGTTTTCTAGCATGGCGTTGGTACACTGTCCATGTTTCACATGCATATAGCAGTGTGGGGAGCACCACTGCCCTGTATACTTTCAGCTTGGTCTGAATTGTAATGCCTCTTCTGTTCCATACATATGGATATAACCTGCCAAAAGTGGAGCTGGCTCTGGCAATTCTGACGTTCACTTCGTCATCGATGGTGACATTCTGAGACAGTGTGCTGCCTAGGTATGTGAAACGGTTCACTGTGTTGAGTCTCTGGCCGTTGACAGTGATGTTGGGCTCAACGTAGGGCTTTCCAGGCGCGGGCTGATGGAGGACTTCAGTCTTCTTTGTGCTGATCGTCAGACCAAAGTTTGTGCAGGCGCTGGAGAACAGGTTAACTTTTCGTTGCATGTCGGCTTCTGAGACAGCGTTGAGGGCACAGTCATCAGCAAACAGCAGGTCTCTGATGATGTCTGTCATAACCTTGTTTTTTGCCTGGAGCCTCCGAAGATTGAACAGTTTACCGTCTGTGCGGTACCTCAGGTTGACACCAACATCATCGTCTCTGAAGGCCTCTGACAGCATGGCGGAAAACACGAGGCTAAACAGTGTTGGTGCCAAGACGCAGCCCTGCTTGACCCCGTTTGTGACTGGGAAAGGGTCAGATGACTCTCCGCTGTCCTGGACTCTGGCCTGCATGCCCTCGTGGAATTGTTGCACCAAGACGATGAATTTCCTTGGGCAACCGTACTTGGCCATGATCTTCCACAGGCCCTCTCTGCTAACGGTGTCAAAAGCCTTGGTCAGGTCAACATAGGTGGAGAACAGGTCGGAGTTCTACTCCTGACATTTCTCTTGTAGCTGCCTGCCAGCGAACACCATGTCGATGGTTCCTCGATCTTTTTGGAATCCACACTGACTTTTAGGCAGGAATCCTTGGTCAAGTTGGGCTGTAAGGCGGTTGAGCAGGATTCCGGCAAGGATCTTTCCTGCGATAAAAAGCAGGGATATGCCTCTGTGGTTGTTACAAACCTGCCTTCTTCCTTTTTGCTTATAGAGATGTATGATGGAGGCATCTTTGAAATCCTGCGGAATCGTCTCTTGCTCCCACGTCAAGAGAAACAGTTCGTGGAGCCTTTCAGTCAGGGCTGTTCCCCCCTCCTTGTAGACCTCAGCTGGTATGGCGTCTGAACCAGGTGCCTTGCCACTGGAGAGAAGATAAATTGCTTTCTGGGTCATCCAGTGCTTCGTTGGTGGGCACTTGGGGGAGACGATTGATGGCTTCTTCGTTGATTATCGAAGAGCGATTCAGGACGTTGTCGAAATGTTCGGCCAACCTCTCCAAGATCTTCTCTTTGTCTGTGATGAGTGTGTTACCGTCTGCGCTGAGGAGGGGGTTTGATCTTGAGGACGTGGGGCCATACACTTCTTTCAAGGCGTCGTAGAAGTTCTTATAGTCACGCCTGTCTGCATAGCCTTGGATCTCGTCGGTTTTGTTGCTGAGCCAATCGTCCTGCATCTGACGGAGCTTCTGCTGTACAGTTCTGTGTATGCTGTTGAACGCATCTCTCCTTGCCATGGACTTGGGGTTATTGAGGTAAGCTTGGTGGAGGTGGTGTTTCTCATCCAGTAACTGCTTGATGTCTTCACAGTTCTCATCAAACCAGTCCTTATGTTTCCTGGTCTGGAGCCCCAGGGTCTCTGTAGCTGTGGTGTAAATCAGCTCTCTGAGTGACGCCCAATCTGCCTCCACATTCTGGTTGTCCGGAGAGGTGGATTTCAAGTGCTCTTCCAGAGCGTCCACAAAGGACAGCTTGCAGCTGGCAGTCTTCAGCTTGGCAACATTCAGCCGTTTGGGGGCCGTTTCCCCTTGCGGGCGTCGTTTAGGCTGAATGCGGATGTTGAGCTTGGAGATAATGAGGCGGTGGTCTGTCCAGCATTCAGCGCCGCACATGGACTTGGTCACTCGTACATCCTGCCTGTCCCTCTTCCTCACGATGACGTAGTCAATAAGATGCCAGTGCTTTGAGTGGGGGTGCATCCATGATGTCCGGTTACGGGTAGGTAGGCGGAAGATCGTGTTGGTGATCCAGCGCAGGTCTGGAGCAAGAGAAGACCGTTGCTGTTGCAGTGGCCCACTCTGTGATGCCCAAGGACTCCTTCCCAGGCAACGTTGTCCTTGCCAACTCTTGCGTTGAAGTCACCTAGCAAGATGAGTTTATCCGCCTTTGGAACGTCGACAATGACAGTGGGAAGATCTTCGTAAAACTTTGCCTTCACTTCATCTGGGTTGGTCATGGTTGGGGCGTAGGCACTGATGATGGTGAGATGCTTCCTTCCAGCCATCAGTGGGAGTTTCATGGTCATGAGCCTGTCGTTCACTCCCTTGGGAAGTCCAGTCAGCTTTCCGACAAGAGTTTTCCTAACTGCAAAGCCAACGCCAGCTTCACGCCGCTCCTCGCTAGGTCTGCCACTCCAGAAGAATGTGTAACCAGAGCCTCTTTCACAGAGCTCTCCTTCTTCCGCGAACCTGGTCTCGCTCAGGGCTGCGATGTCGATGCCGTATCTCGCGAGTTCTTTACCAATCAGGGCTGTTCTCCTCTGTGGTCTGTCTGCATCGTCTCTGTCCAGGAGTGTGCGCACATTCCATGCGCCCAATTTGAGAGGAACTATCCTCGTTTTCTTCTTTGTGTTTCCACCGCTGGTATAGGGTCCCCTCCAGCCGCGGTGAGCTGGCTAGGAAAGGCTGGAGCAGGCGATGTTTAAAGCCCCTTTTCGAGCCCCTTCCTCTTGCCATGGAGGTGAGCAGCGCATTCCTGAAGAGGGCTGCTCAGTCGCCCAGGGGGCTGCCGGACTCCACCGCTGCTCCGTGTCCGTGAAGAACGACCCAATGCCCTAGGCCGCCTGTGTGCAGGGTTACGGCTACGGCTCCCAGTGTACCCACACCTGCCGCTTCGTCGCTTGCCTGTCGCCACAGGACTTGTCGGTGAATGATGGGATGGGATGGATGACAAAAGTGACTTGCGCGATGACGTGGATTTAAGTGAGAAAGAGTTGCGCAGTTCGTCGACACCACTCTCTCGCCCGAGACCGTCTTGATCCTGTGGCAGGACAGAGTCGAGACGGCTGGAGACAGAAACGGGTGCAGTGGATGGCCATGATGTCCTATGTGTCTTGTCATGCCCTTATCGCTCCACAACGCTTTGCTGAGAATCGCCTTCTTGACCGTTGACCATCTAGTGGTTTGTCCGCTCAATCCGCCGAATCCAGTCTTCACGTGCTTAGGTAGACATGCCTAGATCACCGAGGGTTCGAGACCCGTCGGCTATCCTCATCAGGTTTAGCCAGCCAGTCGAAGCTGTTGCCCGGGGTATGGCCACTGCGCACGCTACAGTTTCTAGGAGCTACTGGTGAGAGCTGGGTGACAAGGGGGGCACCAAGGGGGGACGAATTACTCCCATAGAGAGCACGACGTGTCCCTCCACCAAAGTTACTACCCCCCCTTGAACACCCCATACACCCCTTCAAATAGATACCTTTGGCGGGAAGATCGAATTATCACATGATTTGTGCCTTACCGATTGCGTCACCAGTCGCGTCACAAAGTTCTGACCCTGCGACTGCAACGGTCGGCTTTCGGCGCTCAGTTAATCAGTAGGGAAGTTGATTGTTTTTCCACTCGCTTACTGTAGTCTAAGCAAAGAACTTGAGACAACAAGAAGCGTCACTCCGCGATTTAACGCAGGACGAGATTTAGCCGGCGGTTTGCGTGAGTTGCGTCCCTTGTTTTTTGTTGGATCATGATGATCGCCATGACAGGCGAAATCAATGCTTGGAGCGATTATGCTCTATCTACCGATTTTATGAGCCAGTGAGTCTCTCAAACTGACAATAAACTGATGGTGACTGATCTAGTGTTAAAACTGCCAAGAAAGGCGCAACACAGGCCACACCGTCTACTCATGATTGATCCAACCAAACTAAAGGCAAGTAAGCAAAAATTACTCGTGAGTGACTGTGACGTAAAAAATACCTGTGACGTAAGCAAAATCTCGTCCTGCTTTTTTTACTATACAAGAAGATACTAGAGTGACGCTTCTTGTTGTCTCAAGTTCTTTGGTTGAACTAATGCAATGACGAGATCCGCACGAGACAGCTCGTAGTTGAACTACTCTGTTTTTGTCAAGATGGAACGAACTTTGTCATTTATTCTTGTCGACCAAAGAGTGTGTACTCTCAGGCATCTTTATGATCAAGTGAAAAAAGGAGAAGGATACTGTGACTTACCCATCCGCACAAAGGATGGAACGGTAATTACTGCCTACAATTGCGTGATGAGTATAATTCCTTTCTTTAGCAAGAGAGATCATTTCAGCGGCGGTGTTTCCTCGAAGCCTGTAGACCTGTCCAACATTTCCAGTAATATCCTTTGGAGTATCATACAGTTTGTGTACCTGGGAGAGTTCACAGTCGACACAATCGATCTACCAGAGCTGTTTGAGGCTGCCAATTTCCTGGATATAAGGGACACGCTTATTGCAAAGATCTTGGATAAACTTCTCTAGGAATCCCCGCTCTGGAAAAGGTCTACATGCTGCACACATTGTGTGAAACCTACGCTCTGGACCATCCTGGAGTTGACAACCTCAGGCTACAATTCAATGCCAGGATGAATGAATTGTTGGACAGTGGCTTGCTGAAATTAGCATCTCCAAATGACGTCTTGAAATACATCAATAGCAGAGAGTACAGCTATGTGCCCAGAATCAAATTTGTCAAATTTCTCGTGGAATGGACTCTCTTGGATATGGAGAATCGACAGGAATTCTTCCCCTGCATTTTCAGGACTATTCCCTTGCAAGACTTCGATGAGAAGGACATTTCTGACCTTTTGGCATCAATTGAGGCAAGCTTTCCAGACAAATGTCCTGAAGTCCAGGAAAGGGTTCAAGAGGAGATGGAAACCAGGGCATCATTACAAAACTTTAAGAGAGCTGAAACTAGTCCTGCCATCATTGTTGCTGGTGGCATTGCCTCAAGGTTTCACTCCAACAACGGATTCAATGTTTGCCACAAAATTCCCACTTCAAACATGTGGTTGCTCATTGACAAAACGTCATTGGATGTCCCTTCCTCAGATGTCTGCACCACTGGATGCTCCTGTCATGGTCACAGATGGCAGAGAAAAGATCCTGGTGTGTAACAAAAATGACAGCGACATGTTTGGTGGTCGTCTGGTTCTATACCACTACTCCCTCCAAGATGGAATCTGGACAATAGTAGAGCACGTTCCCTAGACGATTCAGACCCGAGTCTCTGAAGACCCTGGTCGCATTGGACAGAAAATTCTATGCCCTCGTGTTTGGATACACAGGAAGGGTCACCAGCAGAAAGGCAGTCCTTTTTGAGGCGAAACAACTCACCCTGGGTGATCCTCTGGAGATTGACCAAGTCCACACAAGATGCAAAGCTAAGGTCTGCCCTCTGAAGGAAAATATTGTGGTGGAATCTTCCCACAAGCATTACTGTGTCACCTTCTTGGTATCTCCAGTCAGCAGTTGCAAGACCAAGCTGAAGGTGAGATTGCTCAGAAGCTACACTTGCCAATACCAAGGAGACGTCATGCAGTACAAGTTAGGCAGATCACTGAGACAAGGGCAAGTTAGGAAGGAAGGTGCAACGCTCATGGAAGAGTGCTACTTGCCAGAACCACCTAGATGGAGGGAGCCAACGGAAACAGGATGTACTTCCATGGATGGAAACCTGGTGATCTGTGGAGGTTTGCCAGAGTATGGGGTACGCAATTTTCAAACAGTCTGCATGTATGACTACGATAACAGGACCTGGTTGCAGCTGACCGACTTGCCAGTGGGTATACATGGATGTGGAGCCTGTTATGTCCAGCTGCCTGTGAAGTTTTTTCAGTGCTGTGAAGGTTGCGCTCACTGCCAGGCCCCTCTCATTGACCAGGGCTACATATGGAAACCTCCACAGCCTCAACCTGCAAGTCCTTGGCACTGATGTACTATCCAAGACACATGGTCCACAAGCTGAAGCTGCCAAACAGAGACAGGGAAGTGGAGTAAGATGCTCCTGAGGAGCATAGTCCTTGAAGATGGCTGCAAAGATGACTTTCTCATACAAATGATTTTGAGCCAGTAGTAGTTTGTAGGCATCCTTTCAACTTTGAAAGAAAAATTATCTCCTTGAAATATGACTGTCAGTAAAAAGACATCCTGTTCATCAGCACTGCTGCAGTGGATGTGTGCCTTCACTTGTGAAAGAAGACTTCTCCTGAGCCACAAAATGTTTCTGCAGACAGCATCCCTCTCCTGAAGGATCGGCATCGGTGCTGTCTGGCCATGTGTGAGTATGTTTCCATCAAATCTGCCCAGTAGCTTGAATGGGTTGCTTGCCTGTACTACTACAATGGTACTGTTCCTCACAGTAGGAGACTTCCATGAAGGACTAATTCTGTGACAGAAGGTCATTTGGGGTGATATACAGAAGGGTGGCCAGTCCACCTCTAGTTGTCCACAAGCCAGGCTTTGTTTTGTCTGCCTCTGTGCTGCTTGCCAACCACTGTGCCTCGTGGATGATCTTGAACATGGATGACCACAGTGGCCAAGCATTCAATTGTTTACAGTCTCCTGTAAAAGTGCACTACAAAGCCCTTGTGACTGCAGCCTTCACCTCCAGAGTCTTGGACAGTTAGGCAGCTTCTGTCTGGATGGCACCAGCTTTGTTGCACCTGCCCCTTCTTCACACTCATGCCTCTTCCAAATACCCTACCACCACCCCCTCCACTCATCCACAGTGACACCATCTGGGAGTGAAAGAACCTTGATGATGATGAATTGTTTCTGCTTGTTGTGCTGACAGGGGAAAGGTCTGCCTGTTGGCACTTTAGTGCAAGACTACCATACAGCCTGTGCAGCAGACATATGCTGTCCTGCACTGAAGTGCTGAGTGTCAGTTCAGTGGTGTCAGTTCAGTGGTGTCAACATCCCATGGAGGTGATTTTGTGTGTGCTCTGACTGGGAACGTTGATTTCTTGATGTGACATTCATGGATGGTGGTTTTCTTTATGAGATTCCTCCCTCTGTGGGTTCGGGGTAAGAAATGACCCACCACATCTCCCTACTCTATTCGTATGAGTCAAATAACTAGGGACACCATGACTTCATTTTCATTTACTCTAAGTCTAAACTGTTCTGAGCTTAAATAATGGTCTTATATAGCCTACAAAGGCTGATAGGCCATAAAACTCCATCCATCCATCCATTCATGAGATTCCATGCCAGGGAACACTTATGCTGGTGCTCAGTGAGACTGTCCAGCATTTGTGCCATTTGCTGGATTTGGTGACTGGTTCAGTTGCATGCTTGTTTGTGTTTTCTCAGAGATGCTGGCCAGGGATTAAAAAATGTCATGTCCTCAAATAATTTTCATGAAAAATACATTTATGTTGTGAAAATAAACCTTTTCTGTACATGACTTAACTGTGTAGTTGTTGTGTAAGAAAAACTCAGAGGCCTTTTTGACTCACATGCGAAGCAAAAGTGAGTCTATGTACTGAGCCGTGTCGTCCGTCCGTCCGTCCGTCCGGGCGGGCGTCCGTAAAAAACTTAAACATTGGATTTTTCTCGGAGACTATTAAGTCTATCAACACCAAATGTGGCATGATGGTGTATGATGACAAGGCCTCAAAAAACATACATAGTGACTTGACCTTGCTTCAAGGTCAAGGTCACAGGAGCCATAAATGTGGTCTCAAAAACAGTCATTTTTCACATTTTCCCAATTTTCTCCCACGTTATTGAGAATGGCGACCTTAGCTACAAGTGGTATATAGGTCAAAGCAAGCCCTATCTTTTGATACCAGTTTGGTTGACCTTGCTTCAAGGTCAAGGTCACAGGAGCTCTTCAAAGTTGGATTGTATACATATTTTGAAGTGACCTTGACCCTGAACTATGGAAGATAACTGTTTCAAACTTAATAATTATGTGGGGCACATGTTATACTTTCATCATGAGACACATTTGGTCACATATCATCAAGGTCAAGGTCACTTTGACCCTTATGAAATGTGACCAAAATGGGGTAGTGAACCACTAAAAGTGACTATATCTCATGGTAGAAAGTGCCAATAAGCACCATTGTGCTTCCTATGTCTTGAATTAACAGCTTTGTGTTGCATGACCTTGGATGACCTTGACCTTGGGACAAGGTCACATGTATTTTGGTAGGAAAAATGTGTAAAGCATTTCTTTGTGTATGATGCCATTGGTAGGTTTAGTTGTTTGACCTTGACCTTGAAGGTCACCTGAAGGTCAAGGTCATATAAAGGTCAAGGTCAAGCATGTGAGTCGTATGGGCTTTGCCCTTCTTGTTCTAAAAAATATCTGCTGACATGAATCCTGTGTTTAAATGTGTACAGCTTCTTCGAGTTTGATCTTATGGTGTTCATACTTGAATCAAATAAATGAGAAAAAACTGAAGATTAAATTGATATTTGCATCTCCAAACACAAACGCACACACACAGTTAGGACTTGGTTTGTGGTGGTTGGTGATTTTCAAACGCACACTGAATTAAGTTAGGACTGGTGTTGTGGTGGTTGGTGGTTGGTGATTTCCAAACACACACAAAGTTAGGACTGGGTTTGTGGTGGGTGGTCAGTTTACAGATATGTGACTGACTCTCCCTCTTAGACCCATTGCTGACCAGAGCACAATGTAAACTGGCTGATTTTCAAGTGCAAACAAATGACAAATTTGATCCTCTTCATTCTTTTTCTTCATACTTTTTATTATCTTTTTCCCCCACTGTCTCCTTGAATGGGAACTTAGATAAAATTAGATGTGATGGCTGCGTCACAAATCCTACGGGAGACAGAATGCATGTTTTGCAGCAGCAAGTAGTGGGTTACTTTCTTTCAGAAGCCAAATTCTCTCATACAGTGTTGGCCACCTTGATGCCTCCTGAGTCAGCTGGAGTGCTGGGGGATGGGTGGGTGGGGTGGAGGTGGTGATGGGAAACAACTTGGATTGAACAGTAATTGATAATATGTTCCTGGAGTCTTGGTCAGTAGGTTTCTGATGTTCATGTCTTGAATTGCCTGAACTTCATCAGTCAAAGACAATGAAATGAGGGGAAATGCCTCTCCTGCATTCAACCCTTGTAAATGTACTTATTCATCCCAACTCAGGAGTGCAGAATATTTAATCATGAAAAAATACAGAAGTAGAGCAGATAACAAACCCAAATTGATACTGCAAATGAGTTACTCAGTTAGTTTTGGTTGAGTGATTTCTGCAATTTTATTATGTTGATATGAGTGAAGCTGGTCAAATTTGTCAACTGCTTTTTGCTGGATGCTTTTTTTCTGTGAGATTTATGTATTTGTGCTCTGGCCTGCAATGGGTCAAGATGGTGAGGTTTGCATGCTTGTTGTATTTTAAAGCATTTTAACGACTTATTCAAGACCTAATCACATTTTAGATGTGATATTATTACAAAAAGACTATTTTCATCTCTGGGATGAAAGCAATATTGCTGGGTGAATTACTTGTTGTTCTGGGTTCAAGAAACAATGAACTTTTTATATCTAAGCAAACTGTCGTGTGTGCCCATCAGTGTTGGAGTGATTTGTAATTTATGTGTGTGTGGTAACTTTGCAAATGTTACAGGGCTGAAATTCCCGCTGACATTTCTGTTCATCAGTGGCTCTTTCCTCAGTGTGTAATTCTTTTCCATCAAGCACCACTCCAGGTGGAAATTATAGTGATTCACAACCTAAACTGTTCTCAACAATTAAACCAGATTCATTGATGAACAGGAACTTTGTTTGAAATGTCAGCCCTGTAACACTTCATGGTTTGATAACTTGTCCCTTTAATCAGCTTATGAATATTTTCTTGCCCGAGTGGCAAGTGTGGGTGTTGTGTGGTTTTATATGAGTGTGCATGTTTGAACTTGTCACATAGGCAAGCAGAACAGTGCAGTGCCAAGTGGCACAGGCTGAATGTTGCACTGCTTGTCTGTGTGACAAGTTTGAAAAAACGTAAATTTTTTATACTTTCTAAATGTAGTTGGGTGTTTTTTGTTGTAAACTTGCTGCTTCAGAATACAAGTCAGCAAAGGTATTGCCTGAATCAACATTTCCCAGCTTCAACCACTTTGGCTGCCTAGTCTCTTCACTGCTGCTCTAGTATGTGTTTCCTTTGACAAGCCTATCAAAAGTATCATGATGTTCATTTTGCAATGTGCTGTGGCCATTTGGAAAGGAACTGTCCCTAGCTCCAACCGGAAAATGTTCAGTGAAGATCCCCACAAGTTAACATGGACTTTGGTGTGCAACATCAAGACCTGAGACAATGACCTGAGATTTTTTGTGATAACAACAAAGGCAGTGAAAACTGCTCTGTAGAGTGCTGACTGCTATTATTTTCTGTGAGGTTTTATCCCATGTCACCACAGAACTGGTCAAATGGATGTTAGCTATATGGAGAAACACTCATTGGTAGTTTAGCCATAAGCTTTAGTAAAGGTCAAAACCCAGCATTTGGATTGCATAGCTCACCTATGTGCCGAGATGTGCACAGTAGGCGCTATATCATGTCCCATGTTGCCAATCTCTGTCCATTGCAGTTGGGTAAAATAAAGGAAGTTAATACAGCCCTTTTTTTCCCTACCAACTCTAAACTTTTTATTTCATGCAAAAAAGAGAGAAAGGAATCAAACATAATCAACAGACAGTGCACTGTCCCTGTGGACAGTTGGGGAATCCTCTATTTGAGTAGAAGTGTTTTTAGCAAGAGAGAAATTTTTCTTTATATCCAGATGAATCTACTGTAAACCTGACAATGTTAAAAACACACACATATAAATGTGCAGTCTACATGGTCTCCTCTTGGGAAAAAAAGAGCTCAGGCCTACCTATGGATCCTATTTTTCTTATTATTTTCCCCCTATGTCACCTTAACCACAACTCCTTATTTAAATTAGATGTTAAGCTTATTCCCATAATGACCAAGCTGTCGGATAAGTTCTAGCTAATCCATGTCGTGTTTCTCTTCTCTGACATTGTTTTACATGTTGTATTCAATTGACAACTTTGAGGCAGGGCTGCCTCTTGCTCTTCATGAATCCTTGCAAGGTTGTCAATTGAGAACGAGTTCCGCTAGGGCAACTGAGCAGCTACCCTACTCCTTCACTGGGTAGCAAGGGCTGGTATTGCAATGGCAGCTTGGAAGGGTTATAGCACATTGTGACATTGTGTATGAAGCTTACTGAGGCAAGTGGGTGCTGACTGTTCTACCAAAGATGAAGATCTTGAATTGTAGAAAATGAGGAATAACCTGGAAAGGTTGGTGGGTTCAGTTCATGCTAAACAATCTGCCATGATCTGCATAAGAATTTACATGTGATGGGGGTGGAGGCAAGGCTTGATGGTACAAGGGCCCAGGCATGAGACAAAATCCGCTGCTGCTTTCCACAACTTTATTGTTACCCATGGGTATAGGAGCTCCTGGCTGGTCCGAGGCCTGATGATAATGGCCTGGACCAACCCAAGACCATGGTGGCAGTGGTCTCTCCCCCAGATCGGGATGGGGTCTCCTTCGACCTGCCGATAGTCCCTCCTTATCAAAGAAATGCGCGGACCTCAGGGGAGCCAGGCTTGGGATCGGCGGTCGCGGATCTCAGCCTGTCTCTGGGTTGTGTTTTCCTAATGATAGAAAAAGGCTCATTGCTGCCTTATACTTACTCGAAATTATTCACACCAAGTGTTGCCTCGATAGGCATAACAAAGTCAACCGTATGAATATTGCACCATTGCAATCAGATGTCTCAATTTAGAGAAAGCATCAAATTTGTCTCTTGTTTCTAACAATTTAGGCATAGCGTGCGAGAAACGACAGGAGGGAACTGTCAGCGGTCACATGTCAAGTTCAATTAACAAACGATAAGGAAAGGCCGCTATGCGACCATCCCGGACTGATAAGCTACATAGTAGGCTGGTCTTACAACATATATAACCTGGGCGTCTGAAAAGACTTCGGGGTTCACTTCACCCGGTCACATACATTTGTTAAAAATAACCTTTGGAAGTATTTCCCATTGATCTGAAAAATTTGGCCAGAATTTATTGAAATCTAGACTTGCTGGTTCTGTGAAAATTTAAGAACATATTAGTGGATTCTGTATTTTACTGGTATAGCTGTAGCTGTGTTATTTTAATTCTATTTTACCTCCAGTTGAATTGGGACCTTATGAATGTCTCCTGTAAACTGTTATTGGTGTGGATGTGTAGCCCATAACGGCATAAGGTTTCGTTGAGTTAAATTCCTGATGAAATGACCTTGATAGGTTTGTATTGTCCTCCGTTGTATTGTATTTATTAATAAACTGTTGTCATTTATTGGCTACACTTGTTTGTACTCTTTTTAACTTAAATGTTATCTATTTACGATTCTCATAACTGCTCCTTTCTGTCCCTTAAATAGCTCGGTTTCTGTTTCATAGTCTTGCTTTCTTGACTGAAGTCGGGCTGAGTGGAAAGAAATGCTCATGCAGGGGTGAAGGTGCAAACCTTGTGCTCCCTAGCCTGCAAGCTGTCTTCCTTGTCATTTTGCCATTAAGAACTCATGACATTCAACAATTTGCCTGCCATACCCTCCACACCTACACCTACACATGCACACACCTACACACACATGCGTGCGCGCGCACACACACACACACACACACACACACACACACTGCACCTTCACACTCACACTCGCACCTACACACATACACACGAACCACACACCTATGCACATGCATATAACTTCAAATGCACACACACACACACCTACACATGCACACACACCTACATGCACACACATACCTACACACACGCACGCACCTACGCACGCGCACATGCACCTACACACACACACAGGGCCAGGGGGTTTGGTGAGAGCCTGAGGTACAAAATTGTGTAGTCTGTCCCCTCTAGGATATTGGCTGCTTGTTAGAACTTCCATCCATCCATCCAGTACTGTGCAGTCCCCGTTGGTAGACAACATGTGACTATGAAGTTCAGGTTTTGGAAAGATGCCAAGGGGAGATTGTGCGGAGTCCTTCTCACATTACATGTAGCTGGCGTGTGATTTACTCCCTGCAGCAGATCTTTGTGGAACTGAAGGCCTTCCTCATTTGGGCTTGCCAGCAGGATCCGTTCTAAGCACAGGACTGGAGCTCGCTCCCTAGGGGACGTGCGGGGTACTGCCTGCTTGGTGTTTGGCTGAGTGGACAGAGTGCCTGACCTGCAGTTGCTTGTGACTACTGGGTTTGGGGTTCGAAGCTGCATGGATCCAAGAGTTGCATCCTTGAGCAAGGTGTTTCACTCGCATTGCTTCTCCCTGTCCAGGACTAAAACGGGTACCTGTGAGGGCTCAGCTTGAAACTTGTGAACAAGAGCTGGGGTTTGTAGTTGGCCGAGTAGTTAGCACACTGGACCCACAGCTTTCAGCTAGTGGGTGCAGGGTTAGAAACTGTTTGGTTACTGGAGTTGCATCCATAAGCAAGATGCTTAACTCACATTGCTTCTCCCCACCCAGGAGCAAAACCAGGTACCGTGTGGGCAGTGATGGCACACTGTAGTGCCGATAAACATTGTGTACGGCCATGAGCCAGCATTGGGTTGGAATGCTTCCCACAGAGTGGAGTTGGTGCTGGTAACCGTGTGCATCCTCAAAGTCCGTCACTGTGTTTGTTGTCAGGTGCCAGTGAAGGTTTGATCAAGTGGCCCAGAGATTGGGGGTCAAGTGTAAAGTGACCCAGACATGGGTGATGATTCGCTATATAAAAACACATCTTCACTTCTTTTACAATGTAAAATCTGCAGCCTGGTTTTATGCTCTTCAGGGAGACGGTGTTTGAGTGGTGATAGGCCTGATGACCAGGGGGAGGGTAAAAGTGTATGGTTCAAGCACCCTTTACTGGGTCAAAGGTCACAATGCACAAACAGCACCTCGACTTCACTGCACTTGATGCAGCCTGCGCATCACTGCTTAGGGCATCCTGTCTTGTCTTGCAGGGACCATGTCTGTACACCATAAGAAACTGACAAGGTGTGCAGAATCTATGAGGACAACATGGCCTGTCCATCAGAAGTTTGCTTTCAGAATCATGGCCTTCAAAGCTGACTTGGCCAGCCCTTTCCAGGACCTCCAGGTTAGTCACCTTGAAATTGCTGTCGCTGCCCATGCTTGAGCACGGAGCTGTACTGTAGGTACTCAACTGGTGTAGTGTTCACGATTGTGCAGATCCTACAGCTGCATTCTTGGGCAAGGTGCCCCATTTGGATTGCATATTCCCACACTACTATTTCCATCCTACAATTGGTTGGGGGTGAGCATATGTCCATCAATTTTCTAATGCAATTTGTATGAGGTGAATCAATACAGAAATTGTAATGACTTATTCTTTCCTTTACAAACACAGCCTATACAGCTGCAAAATTCCATTCTTATTTCTCACCCAGGGTAGTGTAGATCACCTGTCTACGTCCTAAGGCTCTGGGTTTTTCATAAAAAGGAAAACAAAACATGCAACAAGCACCTTTTTGACTCATAAAAATGTTATTCATAACATCAATTTTGAATAGAAACAAAGCAAACTTGCCCAGTCACCATCCTCTGTCACATCAAATAAAGACACAGATTGCACATTCGCTAAGTCAACTCTGCAATGCAAAACATTCTCAACAAGAAAAATTTCACTCAAAACAACAAATGAAATGAAACTGAAGTTCAAAATGAGTTAAGGTCTGCAGGATTCTGAGTATAAGTAATTTATCTTCATGAGAAAGAGACACTAAAAAAGAGAATTGTGACTGAACACCATGAAACAGGTCATAAGGATCACAGGTCATTTCAGAGATACAGCCCTGAAACATCAGTTGGGCTCAACCAGGTGCATGTTGTTTTGGGTATTTCCCCCTCTAGATCTGTTGCCAATGTACTATGCAAATCAACATCTACAAATGTATTTAAAACAGACATTTAATCCCTAAAATTAAAAAGATAACTAGGGTTCCATTTGCCCAACTGAAGCTTTTTCCCCTGTCGCAATGGCTTCTACCTCTATCAGCATCATTTTCTCTCTTCCTGTCATGGAATTTTCTGTGCAGTGTTGTCTGTCTAAGAATAAAAAGCACATAAACAGAATTTGCAGTTGGATCATTCAGATGTGCTGTGTTCAAATAGCTGTATTTATCAGAATGTTCAAGATAAAAATGTAATTTAGGTATCATGGAAGCTTAAACTCTGACCTTTATAATACCAATAACTCCAAACAGTCAAAAACTGACTTATGACCTGTTTTGTGGTACTCAAGTCACAATCCTTTGTTCTCCAAAGATCTTCTGAAATTGAAACTGGAAAGGCCTTAAAACACCCAACTTCCCCTTCAAGGCAATGCTGATGAGAAGATTCCTAGACTTATCTATTGCAAAGTTACTTTTGCATACATGCAATCTCTTTTGCAGCCAGCAAAATCAACAGCAATGTCATCAGCCTTGTCACTTTCATCATTCCACTACAGGAAACAGGGCCTAGTTTCAATTTTGTTTGGCGATGAGGCCAGGAGAGCCACAAGGCTGGGCAAACATTTCTAAGTCTTCTGGTTCAAAACAGCCTTGTTTTCAAAATCCCATCAAGAAAGTTACAAATACAATAAACAAGAACTGTATGATCACCCTCTTCTTATGCTAACATTGTGCAACCAATGTGCTACACAATTTCAAAGCTGCAATGCTCCAGCAACGACTTGGCATTTATTAGCAGACACCATGCGAGTTATTAAAAAAAACCTGCAACAGTAAAGTTTACTGTTGCGCTCCTTTGCCAAATCATTCCTGAGGCTATATAACACAGACATGATCAATCTTAAAGAGTCAAATTAGACATGAGGAAAGTGTGCATGACAACCAAACCATGCACCATACCAAGAGGAAAATAGATTATTGACATGAATTTGGGTGGAGATTTATGAATGCTCTCTGAAAACATGGCAGTAAAATCTTTCATCTGATGCCCCCAGAAATGCTGTCAATGTGCACAGAAATGTTGGCAAAAACAGTGACGATATGATGTTGATGGTGAATCAGATGATAATATGAATTTTCTCAAACGTGCCATGTCCACAAAGACTCCACAGACAGAAGTTGTCCATGCCTAGTTTTCCATTGCTCAGTCTGGCGAGGAAAGTTCCACTAGAGGATGCTAAAATACAGGTTTCAATGAGGACATGACAGGTCTGAGTATGCACAGTATGCAAGATGTGTCTTCATCCGTCTCAAACTTGCCAAGTCTACAAAGACTCAAACCCAGGCGATTGCTCCACCTGCCATACAGCTGCATGATACTTCCTTCTGAGTTAAACCAAGGGCCATACTCCCTTTGAGCTTTCCAATAGCTCAACTACAACTGGCTCAGAGCAGCATGAGTTATTGGGAGGTATCCATATTCAAAGCTTCACACATTTGGAACAAAATTTAAAAAAATAAAAACACATAAGTACACCTCAAACCACAGTTGTTATTCTTCTGGTCTACTGTTTCATGAGGGAGGAATACAGCTTCTATGAGGACATGGCAGAGCTGAGAATGACTAAAAGACAACACAGGATGATATGAATTTCCCCAAACTTGTCATGTCCACAGAGACTCCTTCCTACATATCTCCCATAGCTATCTGATCTCTGGCCTGCTATCACCTGAACAAAACAACAGAAAGAACATGAATAAGTACAGGTTTCTATGAGGACATGACAAGACTGGGATTTAAAACAAGATACGAGTTGCTGGCACTGCTGGTCTAGTGAGACATGCTGTGCATCTCCGCTGGTGTAACAGAAGGCAGCTCAGCAGGAGAGGCAAGATGCCCGGTGTCAGCACAGTAGCTTAGGACAGGCCAAATCTTTTCGCTCGTTTGCGTCGCAGCTCCTTCAAAAACAAGGGGAAAAAAGTCAAAGACGAAGGAGATTAAGGGTGTGGAGAGAGAGAGAGAGAGAGAGAGAGAGAGAGAGAGAGAGAGAGAGAGAGAGAGAGAGAGAGAGAGAGAGAGAGAGAGAGAGAATATAAATCAGGAGATGTAAAAATATAAGAAGGTAAATTCAATACAAAGTTCCTACCAGCTCCCAGCCCCCCCCCCACCCCACTCTTGCATGAGTTCCCAGACAGCCCCTCAGCCTCTATGTGCTTGTTGAAAAAATGTCTTTTGACAGCCGGAGATAGGCGTGCATGCTTTGGGGTTGAATGATGTGTGAGGCGAAGTGCAGTGGTTCTATACCTGGGGCAGGAAGAATTTGGATTGAAATATCCTGATCTGACTAACTTTGTACATTCACGCCTATTGTCTAGGAAAATTGTTGATTATAACTAGAAGAGAAAGCGATCCGATGAAGATTTTCCAATCTCTTTAGAGGTCACAATATGCAGGAGACTCAGCAATATGGTTACTGTGTCAAAAGTATTTCAACCTATGTTCAGTATTGATTCTTAATTCTAATTCTAGTCTTACATTTCTACAAGCAACTAGCATGACCCTAGCATGACCCTAGCATGACCCGGCAGAGCTAGTGGAGCAGCCCCTGAAATCCAAGCTGCTCAGGATGCCTGCTAATGAGGAGGACATCTAGCTTCAGCCCTGAGCTGCACGTGACCAGAGCTGACTATGCCTGACAAACAAGGAACAAGGAACTTGCCAACTATTATGAGAGACTGCAAACAAACCTGGGTGCAGAGTCATAAGGCATACAAAATAAAAGTTAAAAGTTGTGGTTACAGTAACATGGAAAAAAAGACGTTAAAAAGTAGGTCAGCTTGAACTTTTTTTAAAGTTACATTTTTGTTTCAGAAGAGGCCAGGTTGAACAGAAATCAATTTTCTCTTCTGTTGAAAATTCTGTTGTAAAAAGTGGATTCCCCAAGTGCTCATAAGGCAGGGAAGATGGGAAAGCACGAAGTATGTTGTTTACCATAATTTATTTCTTTTTTTCTTTTTTGCACATTAAAAAAAGGAAGTTTTTTTAAGGTTGGCAGAAGAAAAAAAGAGTCAATCTGGTTACTACTACAACAAAAGTCAAGTCTAATACAGGGGAGAGAGAGAAAGAGTGTGTGTGTGTGTGTGTGTGTGTGTGTGTGTGAGAGAGAGAGAGAGAGAGAGAGAGAGAGAGAGAGAGAGAGAGAGAGAGAGAGAGAGAGAGAGAGACAGACAGACAGACAGACAGACAGACAGACAGACAGACAGACAGACAGACAGACAGACAGACAGAGACAGAGTGACAGACAGCCAGTCAGAGACAGAGAGAGACAGAGAGAAAGTTGCCATGACAGTAGGACAAACAAGGCTCAGCTCACCTCTTCAGCAGGGCTGAGGTTGCTGGGTTTGGGGGAGGCAGTCCGAACCTTCTTGGTGCTGGCTGCTGCCGCTGCCACCTCACCAAACCTCTTCTTCCTCTTCTGAATGCGCTCAGCCTCCTCCACCTGCAAAGGACACAGCAATTGTATCTCTTCTTACAACAAGTAGTGCTCACCTAACTGGAAGAGATAGTTTTGTCCTTGTCACATGCAAGGTCTGCATCTTCCAAAATCCAAACACAAACACAAATTCATCCTCAGCCCAGTTGCATGTTCACCAGAGAGTAGCCTTATGACCAGGGGGTAAAAGTGTGCTGTTGGAGCACCCTCTGAAGAATATAAAGTTGCAACAGAAAGGCAGGTACATTCATAACATTGACTCATAAGACTTGACCTCCTTGGTGATTATCATCCTACCTTGGTCAGACTCTGAGACACCACGGTGCCAAAGTGGTCGGCATGCTGCTTCAGTTTGTCCAAGTCTGCTGGCTGAAAAACCAGATCAAGCAATTTGGTAATTTGCATTCCTTGCTGATATACAGGCAGTCATGGTGAAGTCCCGGGCTGCATTATGTTTTGATCTCTGGTCTATTACAAGTGCTCCTAGGTGTTTGAAGCTGTGGACTGTTTCTAGCTTCACTGTTTCTAGCCTTAGACTCATTGCTCTCAATTAAGCAGTCAAGTGATGGCCTTGGGGCAGAGCTTCCTGCTTTACTTGGCATGGCTGCCCTGTCTAGAACAAGGACAGAAGACAAACTGGAGAGCTAGCTCATGCCATCACTGGGCAGCAAGGGGTGGTATGAGAATGGTGGGCAGGTGGAGTGTAGCATACAGATCTATTTTTAAAAATTCTATTACAAAAATCATACAGAACTACGTCTCACTAAGAACTCTCCTCCATTTCTGCCACATCCTACAAGATGGATGGATGGATGGATAGAGTTTTACAGCCTTTAGCCTTCATAGGCAAGAAACATAACATAACATACACTGCACACTTATTTCATCCAAAATAGGAAATTAAAGTTACAAATCACTGATGGAACAATAGCTATGTAAACACATCACAATATGTTACAATCAAGGGGTTAAACAAAAAGATGAGAAAGGTAAAGGGCTGCATGGAAAGAGATTGGGACAGGACTGCAGTTCTAGACAAGTTGGAGTTTAAAATACTTAGTGCAGTTGGTATAAAAGGTTGACAGTATCTGTCTGAACTTGTTTTGGGCCATTGACCATGAAGTTCACCAGAACAGGTTACAGTAAGAGCAATCAAGTCATCATTTCCCTAGTTATTCTCCTCTTACAAATGGCATACCGGTATGGAGATGCGGTGGGTCTATTCTTACCCCCAACCCACTATAGGAACCATATCCTACAAGAGTGGAGTGTTACCAGAAGGGCAGCAAAGTATAGATATTGCAGAAGTCAGGGCCAATTTTACCTCCATCACCTCTCCCATGGAACTGATGGCCACTTGTGGACCATGGAGTGTTTGCTCGCGGTGTCTCAGCAGAATGCTATGCCTTATTCTGCTTCGTTTTTTTTCAAATACCTATTTTTACTGAAAGGATTCCCCCCCCCCCCCCCCCCCCCCCCACTGAAGAGCAGTGTCGGTTTTTGTGAAAATTAACAATTTCGTGGAGAAGTGGGAGCCCTTGTCATAACAAGATTCACACCCAAATTTGGACTCCATGGAGAAGGCAGAGTTTTGGAGCATGATCTTCCACCATGCATGCTCACAGTGTGAATGAGAGCACTGATTACTCACTCTCAGATAAAGCTCAGTAACACTAAAGCTCACCTGGGCACATTGCTGAGTGTGACATTCATATTTTTATCTCTGACACGAACTAGAGCAGTGCACTCAGTATAAAAATAAGATAAAATAAAATACAAAAAAAGGATACTCACCTCAGTTTCGGAGGATTCCCTGAAAGAGAGAGCAGCAAAAAATCACGAGAGTGCTACAGGAACACATAACAGAAAAACAATAATTTATTTATTAACAAACAATACAGGCAAAGGTATCACTTAAACCTAAACCCAGTGCACGAAAAGGAAGGTTTCCACAGCAACAGTGTGTGTGTGTGTGTGTGTGTGTGTGTGTGTGTGTAAGCATTGTGTGAGAGAGAGTGTGTGTGTGTTTCATGCATGCATTTTGTGTGTGTATGTATGCATTGTGTGTGAGAGAGAGAGAGAGTGTGTGTGTGTGTGTGTGTGTGTGTGTATGTGTGCATTGTGTGTGAGTGTGTGTATGTATGCATTGTGTGTGAGTGTGTATGTGTATGTATGCATTGTGTGTGAGAGTGTGTGTGTGTATGTATGCGATGTGTGTGTGAGAGTGTGTGTGTGTGTGTGTGTGTGTGTATGCATTGTGTGTGAGTGTGTGTGTGTTTCATGCATGCATTTTGTGTGTGTATGTATGCATTGTGTGTGAGAGAGAGAGAGAGTTTGTGTGTGTGTGTGTGTGTGTGTGTGTGTATGTGTGCATTGTGTGTGAGTGTGTGTATGTATGCATTGTGTGTGAGTGTGTATGTGTATGTATGCATTGTGTGTGAGAGTGTGTGTGTGTATGTATGCGTTGTGTGTGTGAGAGTGTGTGTGTGTGTGTATGCATTGTGTGTGAGTGTGTGTGCGCATTGTGTGTGTGTGTATGTATGCATTGTGTGTGTATGTATGCATTGTGTGTGAGTGTGTGTGCGCAATGTGTGTGTGTGTGTGTGTATGTATGCATTGTGTGAGTGTGTATGTGTGTGTGTGTGTGTGTGTGTGCTTGTGTGTGCCTGAAATCATGAGGATTCTTAACCTAATGCAGTCCTAGTGCCCCCTTCTGCAGCCTGGAGTTGCCCCCCAGCTGAGCTACTGGAGCAGGCCCCAAAAGCCCATCAGCCAGGGGTTCCAGTTGATCAGGAGAGAACTGAGCCACTCCATTTGCGGCACAGCATTGGTGACCAAATCTCTAATCCAAGGTATCTCTGGCCCTACTGAACAGATGTGTGCTTTCTTACATTAAAGTAGTGGCTGCTTCAGCAGCATGCCACAATGTACTGACTAGGAAATATACACAGCCAGTACCAACCAGCAGACTTGGACTTCTTCAGGCAATTTCAATCAGATCTTGCACATCTTACAAGAAAAGCCATCCACATATGAGTTGAAGGGAGTGGACATTCCAGGAATACCAAGGGGAAGTCTTTCCTTACTTTGGCCATTCCACAGCAACCAGGTTCTTGGCGGGGGTTGGACCTCCACTGGACTTCTCTTCCTCCTTAGAGGTCTCCAGGAGCTTCTGGAAAGGGGACAGAGAAAGGTCAGGCTTCAAGTCAGAGGTCACGACCCCCACCACTGTAGGTGTCCCTGTGTGTCCCTGGCACCTGGAGACAAGGGGTGCAGGGAGGCCACTCCAGTCTGAGAGGAACCTGGCGCAGCAAGGCCACGCACAAAGTGTACAGACTGGCTTCAACCCCCACATGAAGACATTGAGACTTGGACAGCCATTCCCACATGGGACTCCAAAGTCACAGAAGAGGAATGGCATCCAGAGGCACAAACCCGTGGTCCTCCAAGTGTAATGGATATCTGATGCATTAATATGGCACTCAGTGCAGGCTGAAGGAGCCCTAAATCTTTTCCTTTATGTTTGCCTGATGCTGGGTTACCGTCAGCTTGTCATGAAAAAATCCACTAAGCTCCATACACCCAGTGAAGCAGGCAGACATTGGTGGGTCTGCACTCTACTGACTGGGGGCTGCCTGGATTGAGGTGGGCATTACTCAACCAATAGAACTAAAGAGTCTTCCCACCAAAGTTGACCCGTGGCGTCCCGTATCCTATGACTATCGGAATGAGACTTAGAACCCATAGACTGTCAATGTCTGTGTTGGTTCCACAATAGCAGCAAAGGCTGGAGTGTCCTCTCCAGGGCGCAAGCCTGGGCAGTGAAGTATGGGGACCAGGAGTTGCCCAGACATCAGGGTCCCCCTCTCGACCTTGCTGATGTAGGACACACACACACAAATGTGTGCAGTTTCAATCTGATCTTTAAAAAATTTAAATAAAAATTAAGAAGAGAAAAATTTAGGCTTACCTACTTACCAACCCCTTTTCTCTCTTTTTTTATGACCATGTTACCTTGACCACAACTATAGGTTTGTTTTTTCTTTCCTTAAGCTAGATGGAAAGCAGTCACAGAGCTGGCATTGGAGTCCACACAGCACCAGTGATAGTTCATCATCATGTGCCTCTTATATGGAGCAAGGATTTCGGTGAGATCTCCCAAGATGACTAGCATTTCACCTGTACTGAGATGCCTTCATTGGCTAACAGTGCACCACTGCAATGAACATAAAATCCTTTGCACTGTGTACAAATATGTTGCTGGTGATGCCCTGGAATACCTTCATGACCTACTGAAGGAATGTAGATCAACTTTCAACCTGCTACTCTGGGCCTCTTGACTGTTCCAAAGCATGGACTGTGGGAGTATGGTGACAGGTCATTCTCCTTTGCAGGCCCCACATCATGGAATAAGGTGCAAAAAAAGTTGCAAAAGTGGAACTAAAAACCTGACTTTTTGGCCATAACCATTCTTCCCCATACATTTTCAACACAGTCAGTCCAATCCATCCATCCATCCATTTTCAGTGCTGTCAGTCCAATCCATTCATTTTTTACATTTCTATACCAATCCAATCCTTCACTTTCTATGTAGTCAATCCAATCCTGTCAATCCATTCACCCATCCATTTTCTACGCAGTGAATCCAATCCAAACCATTTTGTATGCAGTGAATCCAATCCAATCCATACCATTTTCTATGCAGTAAATCCAATCCAATCCATACCATTTTGTATGCAGTGAATCCAATCCAATCCATACCATTTTGTATGCAGTGAATCCAATCCAATCCATACCATTTTGTATGCAGTAAATCCAATCCAATCCATATCATTTTCTATGCAGTAAATCCAATCCAATCCATACCATTTTCTATGCAGTAAATCCAATCCAATCCATCCATTTTTGATGCTGTCAATCCATCCAGTCCATCCATTTATTTTCTAGGCAGTCATTACAATCCATCCATCCATTTTCAATGCAGACAATCCAATCTGTCCAAACATTTTATATGCAGTCAATCTAATCCATCCATCTATCCACCTCTCCATCCAGCCCTCTCTCCTCTGAAGAGCCAACTTCCCCGAAGAAGTGCTTACCTCCATCCAAAGAAACGTCATCCTCTTCCTCTGTTCTAATTCCTCCAGACTCAAGGACTCTAAGCCTGCAAGTCAGAAGTTTACCAAGTCACCTCATGTGCATGCATGTGTGGTTGTGTGTGTGTGTGTGTGTGTGTGTGTCTGAGTGTGTGCATATGTGTGTGTGTGTGTGTGTGTGTATGTGTCAGTGTGAATGTGTGTACATGTGTGTGAGGGAGAAAGTGTGTGTGAGGGAGAAAGTGCGTGTGAGGGAGAAAGTGCATGTGTGTGTGTGCATGTGTGTGTGCATGTAAGAGTGAATGTGTGTATAAGTGCATGAATGTGTATGTGTGACTGTGAATGTGTGTGTGTGTGTGTGCGCACGCGTGTGAGTGCGCACTTGCAAGAGCGTGCACATGTGCTCTCATGAGCATGCAGGCATACATTCACACAAGGGCATGCTAACACTACTGAGACACATTTCCACCTCTATGTTTTCAGAATTAACTAATAGTACTGGAGTTTTTTATTTTGCCTTAATATATTCATGAAATCCCTGCAATTTTTATTATGTGTTGTAACTTCATTAACCTATTGTATTTTCATTTATGGAGAGACCTGGCAGTGGAAATTGATAATTTGGGCTTACTTTGTCGATTTTGAAAACTTGCCGATTTTGCACTCTGTGACCTCTGTAGATATGGACCCGATGTTGCTTTAGTGTGAAAACGAACTCTTTATGGGCGAAATTCAGCAATAAAACATACCACCCACCTACCAAACGAGTCTTCTTGTGCAATATTTCGTCAAAATTTGCAATGTTTGTGTCGTGGCAACGGGCCTAAATTTTGAATGAACCCCTGCAAACTAGAGGCTTGTTCACGAGGTGCAGCAATGTGCAGCGCTGCTCAGCGCTTGCGCCGTGAAACGGCTTGTTCAGGACGCGTAGCGCTGCACAGCGCTGCATGTGATTCGGCTGCACATTGCTGCGCCTCGTGAACAAGGCTAAAGTATCACTGGAAAGCGGCACATGAGCCTTGTTCAGGAGGCTCAGCGATTCACAGCGCTGCTCAGCGCTTGCGCAGTGAAACAGCTTGTTCAGGATGCGCAGCGCTGCAAAGCGCCGAACCACATGCAGCGCTTTGCAGTGCTACGCGTCCTGAACAAGCCGTTTCACAGCGCAAGCACTGTGCAGCGCTGTGAATCGCTGAGCCTCCTGAACAAGGCTATTTTGTCTACAAATTGCAAGGGACGTAACTCTTCTAAACTTCCTCTCCATAGAGCTACATGGCAGCAAAGAAGAGTTAGATTGTATGAGATCTAGTCAGCTGGCGCGAATGGACCAATCGGAGAGCTGGAATCTGTGTATCTTTATACCAAAAAACACCGTAAAACACCGAAAAACACAACAAAACGCCATGCCATTAATATTTATGATGAAAAAAAAGAATGCTGTTTGAAAACGACTGGAAAATCATGTTGATAAATTGTGGGTGGCCATGAGATTTTGACCGCTGTTGGCATTTTATTTTTAACATGTTAAACTGACTCAGTAACTGTGCAAGAAAACCATGTTGTCATACTTTCTAATGCTGTAGCCTGGTGTCACATGAGACAGATCAGGGAGGTGTCTTATACTACAGTGTTCAAAAAAAGTAGAGGATATTGATATAAATGAGACTATAACCAAATTCCGTTTATAATCAGAGACTTGCTTTATTTCATTATGGATGCAACAGCATGTTAACAACATTTTCAAAGCAAAAATCAACAACAAAATTAGTCACGTGACTTTTTACACGATTCCCCTCAAAGCAGGGTGACATTTCAAAAATAACAAAAGTTCTGAAAGTCTCTAATAACGGGTTGGGCCTCCGTTAACGGTCAAACAGGCTGTGCAGCGCCTCCTCATGCTGTTGATGTGCTGCCTGATGGTTGCTTGAGGAATTGCAGCCCATTCCTGCTGAAGGACAAGGGCCAGCTGCTGAAGGTTCTGGGGAGCTGGAACGACATCCCGGATACGTCTCCACAGAAAGTCCCACAGGTTTTCAATAGGGGACAGGTTGGGGGACATCGATGGCCATGGCAGGGAATTGATCTGCCGTCTTTTCAGGTGATTCCTGACGACATTTGCTCGATGAGCTGGGGTATTGTCATCCTGCAAGATGAATCCCGGCCCATGGCGGCGTGCAAAGGGCACAACAAGTGGATCAATGATGTTGTCCCGGTAGTAGACACCGTTGACATTGCCCTGGCACACATGAAGGGGCGTTCTGCCAGTGCTGGTGATGCCACCCTACACCATAACGCTGCCCCGTCCAAAGCGGTGGTGAGCAATCATGTTGTCCTGATGATAACGGTCTCCACGATGCCTCCAAACCCGCACCCGGCCATCGTTGAAGTCCAGCTCGAACCTCGATTTGTCCGAAAACATCACGTCACCCCATTGGCGCCTGGTCCATCATTGGTGGATGCGGCACCAGGCGCTTCTTGCTTGGCGATGGCGTGGTGTGAGAGGCAACACTATCCGCGGTCTAGAGGCGTTCACCTGAGCGTCATGCAACCGGTTTCGGATGGTCTGGGCGGAGACTTGAACCCCTGCTACCCGTTGGAGGTGTTGTCTCAACCGGGTAGCACTTTGGGTGTTGTTTCGTTGAGCATGATTGGTGATGATCAAGTCTTGACGACGGGTGGTTATTCTTGGTCGCCCACTTCTAGGCCTGTCGACAACTTCTCCGGTATTACGGTAACGGTTCCACAGTCTGCTGATGACAGACTGTGAAACACCAAGGTGTCTTGCCACGTTCACCTGTGTTCTTCCGGTCTGTAGCATTCCGACTCCGATCCATCTTTGGTCTTCTCTTAGCCGTTGCATGATTTCAACTGAAGTTTTGACCAACTGTGTGGCTAGAACACACTTGCCAGGAGTGAGGACAGTCAAAATTATTCGATTTGCACGTGTTTTTGACGCAGAAAACCTTTGTGTGAAAATGGGGCATTGACCCCAAACTGCCTTGCGTTAATTTACTTTTTTGCATGAGCATCCAGGAACTAGGTCAATGGTGTGAAAATGTAGGGCAATGGGGTGGCTATCCATGACCATCAATAAATAATTCCTGCCTTCTAAGATTCATCTGATTTTTATGCTTCAAACTCAATATCCCCTACTTTTTTTGAACACTGTATTTGCAAATCCAATTGATTTCAAATGCCGGTGTTGATGGTTTCAGTCCGTGTCACAGACTGGATTTAGACGGCAACCCGAAATGTCCACAGCGGTAAAAATGTCACGGCCATCCACAATTGATGACTATAACTCCATTATAATTGATTGACTGAGAAGGTTTTACAAACTTGATGATCATAACTATACCGTCGATATATGGGAGTATGGATGAGTTGTAATGACGGACACATGTATACAATTTGAAGTTGTGGTTTAATAAAGTTTGATTTGATTTGATCTGAGTTGTCTTAAGTTGTGTTTGGTATGAGTTAACTAACCGGACCTAAACAAGTTGAATGCGCTTTGCACTACTACCAGTTAGGGTTGGTCCACACAAGACAAGTGATCATTTGTGTCGGCCCTGCGATAGACGTCGGGTCGACATGGACACGCCGGTAGAACGTTGCAGCGGGTGTGATAGGCCAGTGTCCAGAAACCAGCACGCACTACTTTGCGATGTTTGCAAAAAAATGACGACACACCCGCTGCAACCCCAACATCAATAGGCTATTACAAGCTGCTGAGGAGACGCAGAAGTTTTCTATGGAGATGTGTAAGTAACCAATTTTAATGAGTATTGATGATGACGCCGACGATCAGTGACGACGACGACGACGACGATGATATTAGAAAGCATTCAGCGTGGCTGAGACTAGTGAATATAGTATATCTCTGTGTTCAGAATGATTGGAAAGTTGAAGAAAATTTTTACAAAGATGATCATTCATTATTTGGAATGTAGTGACTGGCTGTTGATGTTGGTGATTTCAGACAGACTGTGAGGGACAAGAAGAACTGACCCGGACACCTCCCATTCAGTCATCTGATGTAGGCAAGCAGGATGACAGTACTGACAAGATTACAAGTGCACGATCTCCTACACCACCCCACCAACACGGTAGCCGTCCGTCTTCTGTACCCTCCCTCCCTCTATCAGGTAAATATGATGATGATGATGATGATGATGATGATGATGATGATGATGATGATGATGATTAGATGAGTGATGATGCTGATGATGATTAGAGGAGTGATGATGCTGATGATGATTAGATGAGGGATGATGATGATGATGATGACAATGATGATGATGTTTGTTTAAAGGAACCTCTCACACCCGTTGCCTGTCGAGGTCATCTGATACAAGTGACAGCACTGACGAGATTTCAAGTGTATGATCCCTCCCTTAAGTTGTCGTTACAGGCGAGCAGGATGAGAGTACTGACAAGAATTTCCTTGATGTCGGTAAGCACTATCTCGCTAAGATGATGACGATGAGTGATGATGATGATGATATGACGCTGTCTCAAAAGGTGGCAAAAGTGCAATTTGTGTCATCTGTTACACGCGTATCAATGTTTTATTCCATGTACATGGTTTGTATTGAATAAAACATCAATTTGAATGCAAGTCTCCTGTTCTTTATACCATTACCTCGAGTCATTTTTATCTGAAATTTTTGTTTTGTGTGATAAACTTGTAAGAATTATACCATGGTGACGACACTAACAGGATGATGATGATGAGTGATGATGATGATGATATGTGTTTTGTTTGATGATGGTGATGATGGTGACGACACTAATAGGTCCGGTATTCCTTTTTCAGGTGGGACTCCACTTCCAAATGATACATTCTTGGAAACAAAGCAAGTGGTAGAGATCCTTCAATGCACGCCAATATCCCAGTGTATCCCGGAGGTTCCACTCGGGAGAAAGGACAATGTGTTTTTTCTAGTGGACAACACAAAAAATGTGAAGAGAAGAAAAGGAGGCAAACATTCTCAGTACTGGGATGACAGAGGTGCTTGGGACTGTGGCGACTCAGGCACTTAAAAAACGCTCTACCTGGAAACGGCCGGGGGTGAACTCAGTGTTGTCTTTCTCAAGGATGGACAATATTGTCAAAAAAAGGAAAGACAAGAAGGTTGTATTTCAGCCGTTGGAGTCACAGCCCAGTCCTTTGCAAAGTGTTGTTCTTCACCGTTATTACACAAAGCATGCAAACAACAAACAGTACGAAAAAAGAATTTCTTGGATAGACAGCAAATTCACAGACGCAATAGCAATCTACGAATTCAAAGGCGTTGGTCCAGATGAACATGTCTCTCACAGAAAAACAAGCACTGGCCTTTCTGGTGCCTACATCAGAATGAAACCAAGTGTACTGAATGAAGTTCAGTCATATTTGAGACACCAGAAGCGGGCGCAGTGTACAGAAAGCATGGTGATGCCGTTGGGGGGTGTTGGAATGTGAAGCAACTCAATAATGCAAAGTACAGGACAGAAAGGAACGACTACGGATCAAAGAGCGTTACTTTCGCTAACCAGGTTGACGGTGTAGAGGAACTGCAATACACTCTCGACTTTGTCAAGTTGATTGTTCGGCAACCTAACAAGGTTCCGTGCATAATTTTCTACACAGATGAACAGATGATGGATTTGCAACGGCTTTGCTGCCCACCACCTTCGGCCACGTCAACCGTGCTGAGGGTTGACAAAACGTACAACCTTGGTTTGGTTCACGTGACAGTGACAGTCTTTAAGAACGTCACTTCTACGACGAAGAACATGCGAATCACCATTGTGGGTTGGGCCCATATTCTTACACAGCCACTCAGATATGGAAACCTTTTTCTTTTTTTTCCAACATCTGGTGGGATTGCTCGGCGATGCGTCTGTACCTTTGGCAGTGACGAAGAGGCTGCAATGACAGCGGCCATAGGCAAAGCCTTTCCACTCTCTTGTAGGGTGTCTTGCACGATGCATCCAAAAAAAAACTTCAAGCAGTACCTTACAGACAGGGTCGGGATGCCTCATCAAGAGAGAAAGAGACTGACTCAAACACTGTTTCATCTGCCGGCAGCTTGTTCCAGTGCTGATGAGCTGAACGACGCCCTTAAGAGTCTAGCAACCAGACTACTTGATCATGTGGCCACCAAGCTCAGAAAGAAAGTCTTCCCGCTGCTAGTTGACAACAAAAAGGCGAAGGCACAAGCGGGGTTGGATCTACCAGACTTGTGGACCAACAACAATTGTGAAAGCATCAACCATTGTTTGAAGCAGGCAGTCGACTGGCGAACAAAAAAGCTTGTTGAACTTGTCAGTACTCTACATGAAGTGGTCCAGAGTCAGTACACAGACGTGAGACGTGCCTTCACGAACCTCGGAGAGTTGCAGCTGAGTCAAGACTAGAGGCAGTTCTATGAAACCATCGACGGGAGGCATCAGTTGTCTGCTGAGAGAAAGGCAGCTTGGCTCCGACGATTTCTCAAGCTTCCAAAATGCACTGCAGGGTTGGCCAGGTCTGGGAACAGGGTTGTCCGAGTTCCCACTCATGGAGGGAAAAAACCGGGTCAACACAAAAAAAAGAACAGAACGGACAACAACACCGTCAAAAAGAAAACGTCATGTTCCCAGACCAGATGATTATGATGATGATGATGATGATGATGATGATGATGATGATGATGATGATGATGATGATGATGGTGATGATGATGATGATGGTGATGATGATTTGCTGTGACTTTTTGGTGAAGATAATTGGTTGACTGGATCTAAGGCAATAAACTTGATTGATTGATTGAAGATTTTTGGTGATGATGAAGATTTTTTTGCAGTTTTTATATATAAGAAGATAATGATTTTTAAAATTAAGATTATGATGATGATGATGATTTGCTGTGACTTTTTGTGTTATGGAGATAATTGGTTGACTCGACCTAAAGCAATAAACTTGATTGATTGATTGATTGATTTGTGACTTTTGATAATGATGATGGGTTTTTTTCTCCATTTTTTTGACGAACATAATGATTTTCTATGAAGATAATGATATGTGTTTTTGCTGTGATGAAAATGTGGCAAATATAAATGGCAAGTTCAAGAACAGTTTTGCGATGTTTTGCTATGTTTTGCTATGTTTTGCGGTATATTTAGTTCACTCATACCAAACACAAATCAACTTGAGACAACTCAGATCAAATCAAATCAAACTTTATTAAATCACAACTGCAAATATGTGTCCATCATTACATTACTCCATATATCGACGGTATGGTTATGATCATCAAGTTTGTTTGTTTTTCATCATGAATATTATTGGCACGGGGTTTTGCGATGTTTATCTGTGTTTTATGGTGTTTTTCGGTGGTTTTCGGTGTTTTACGGTGTTTTTCGGTATAAAGATACACTCGCTGGAATCGTTACCACAATGCAATGCGGCTTAGAGACAAAATGGCTGCCACATAAGCTGTTGCATTGTCAGTTTAAATACATTTTGCCATGCCTGGACGAAAATCACACACTGTAGGTACTTTTAAACTCAAGAAAAAGCAAGAAAAGAAAGGAGCAACTGTCTGCTGCACGAGCTGTGAAGGGAAGAAAGGCTTGTGATGTCAGATGTGGGATCGACATCAGCCACGTGTGCGAGCGCACTATCAGCGACTGCTACATCGTCATCATCGGAACCAATCCCATCTACATCGGCTGCTGAACCACTGGCGTCAAGTTCCAGCTACAGCACACCAGTCCCCTCTACATCTACTGATGATCCGGCACCATCCTCATCGCGATTGAAATTGGAGAGATTTCGAGAGGAGTATGATATGCCCAGTGCAGCCGACCGAGTGTGGATTCTGACAGAGATCGGTCAGCTCAATGAACTCATTTCGGATGCAGTGTGTCCAAAGTGCTTCGAGAATCGTCTCTCAGTATGAGCTGGCACCCCTCTTGGATTTTCTCGGGAGATGACTATGATTTGTGGACGATGTGGAGAGGTAAGAAATTTAAGAAATTTAAACTAATTTCTATGTTTCCCTGACATACTTACCAGTAGACAACAGTGACATATGACCTTGAACCCTCGAAAAGAATTTGCAAAAATTTTACCCACCTGTGGCTACCTGCATCGGACCAATCCGATTGCCTATACCGCGCGGCCGCCGTTGCCGGGGCAGCGGGAGTTATCTCCCCTGTCCTGCAGGCGCCGGGTATAAATACCGCAGGTAGCCAAAGACCAAGCCTCTTTTTGACACGTGGAGAGAACCCCAGCAATGCACAAACGGGGAGGCGGGAGGGACCGTCCGTTGTCTACTGGTAAGTATGTCGGAGGAGAGGAGGAGGAGGAGGGAGGAGGAGGGAGGGAGGAGAGGAGGGAGGAGAGGGAGGAGGAGGAGAGAGGGAGGAGGAGGAGAGAGGAAGGAGGAGGAGGGAGGAGGAGGTAGGAGGAGGGGAGGAGGAGGAGGAGGAGAGAGGAGGGAGGAGAGGGAGAGGAGGAGGAGGGGAGGAGGAGGGGGAGGAGGGAGGAGGGAGGG
>JAWQFJ010002888.1:7500-41618 GCA_034096865.1 Theodoxus fluviatilis | reverse complement strand
GCCAATTGGCTGTCCGCTGGGTGGAATTTCCCCAATTTTACCCTATGTTTCTCCTTTCATCTCTCTGTGTGTATGGCGATGTATGAAATAAAATTTATACTGGATGAAAGTTTATTCTTCTCTCTTTTACTCTGTTACATTATTTTTTAGTTTGATAGCTCAACAAATTGGGGAAATCGTAGTTTGAAAAAGTGATGTGTGCGTCGCTGCGAGAATGGCTGCCGGGCTTGGGCCAGTCCATTTTCCGATGGTAAGCTTCTTTTCGCTTCAAATCGCATTGAGTGAAAGCATTGCACCTAAAAATAACCACCAATGAATGAAAGAGGAAGTTGTGAGCCTCGTTTCCGTATTTTTCATTCATTGAAACTCGCGCGCTTTACAACCGAAATCTGTGAATGAAAACTACTACTGGCCTTTTCTACTTGAAAGGTTTGAAATAAAATCTCAGGAAGCCCACCATGTGAAAGATCGCAACTTTGTCTTCAAAAATGTCAAGTTAGTTTAGCTTGTTTCAACATTCACGCGACGCGAATTACAACCAAAAATTTGAGGTGTGGAAGTTTTAACCTCGGGCGAGTGACAACAATGGCCGGCTGTGGCGAAGTGTCCGAGCGTGACGCGACGCAACAACAATGCAGCGATCCGTCGAGTTGTTCATCTCCATTCACGTGGGAGATGCTTGTTGATAAGACTGAACCTATGTTGTGTTTGTTTGTGCTGCTTTTTTCTCAAAAAACAAACACTTTGTTGGTGTATTTTGTGCTCGAAAGTGGTAGTTGTCTACCTGAAGAGATCGACGCAAAACGAGATTGGGTAGCGCAGGAAACTTCGCTTGTAAATTAACTTTTCTTCAGTATGGAACTTAACTTTGCATTGATTATGTAGGGAATAAGTTGTATTAGTGTTTGAGCAACTGTCTACTCAGTTATTGCGTGTCTATAATGCAAAAAGGCCACTTTTTAATGGTCATGTGACCTTCGAAAAATTTGCCTCTCGATTGACAGGCAACATAGACTTTCTGACCGAGACGCTCAAACAGTTCCTAGGCGGGGAAGACACGGACATTTCAGCAGAATCTGAAGTGCGATCTCCTTTGAAAAAGAGACCAAGGCTGTGCGAAGAAGAGGCGCAGTCTGAGAATGACTCTTTAAAAGAAGAAGAGGAGTTGGAAGAGGCCCCATCAGAACCCTTTGCATTCAGAAGGCAGGGGGAGTGGGTTGCAGTCTACTATGACAATATGCACTACATCGGCATTGTCATTGATGTCCTCGGTGATACAGAAGGCACTGTCCAGTTTTTGAGGAAAACCAGCAGACAAAATCTCTACAAGTACCCTGATATAGAAGATGTGGCTGTTGTTGAGGCCTCATTTGTCTTCAAAGCAGGCCTAGATGTCATGCCATACAGCAATGATGGGAGAATTTGGAGTGTACCAGCAGCCAGACAGATCTCGGACATTTATGACAGACTGCGGGCTCAAGCTATTAGTATTATGTAATTGGTGTGTGATTTTCCAAAGCAGAACTTTTGACTTGAGCAAGGAAATGCTGATTGAATGAACTGTTTTTCTGTGCCATTACCCTGTGTAACAAACCAACATGAATGGCAACAACTACTGTGGTGAGGAATGATGTAACGCTATGTCATTATTAGAAAATGTATTATGTAATACATACAAAATCATATTTCACTTTTTCAAGTCTGAATTATTTTAGTTAAGTTCAGTGTTTCATGTTGATTCCATTGATACCAAAACCATTTTTGTAGGTGAAGTAGAACATAAGTTATGAAAAATGCAAAAGTAGCATATTATGCGTATTGGTGTGCATCTGTTCAGCCCTTAGTCAAATCGCATGTTTTCCCGTTTTTGAAAGATGATTTCATACATTTCCTGACATCAGGTCCCTTTAAAAAAAATTAGGCTTGTTGTATGTTTCCAGTAAAAGGAAAAAAAGTGAAAATGTATAGCTTTCATATTTGCTGAGTTATGATTTATTTTCTATTAATCCGTTTTTGTACGCCATGTCCCCCCTTAAAAAAAAGAAGTTTTTTTTAAAGGTTGGCAGAAGAAAAAAAGAGTCAATCTGGTTACCATTACCACAAAAGTCAAGTCCAATAAATGAAGGGGAGAGAGAGAAAGTGTGTGTGTGTGCGCGTGTGTGTGTGTGTGTGTGTGAGAGAGAGAGAGAGAGAGAGAGAGAGAGAGAGAGAGAGAGAGAGAGAGAGAGAGAGAGAGAGAGAGAGAGAGAGAGAGAGAGAGAGAGAGAGAGAGAGAGACAGAGAGACAGAGAGACAGAGAGAGACAGACAGACAGACAGACAGACAGACAGACAGACAGACAGAGACAGAGACAGTGACAGACAGACAGTCAGAGACAGAGACAGAGACAGAGAGCGACAGAGAGAAAGTTGCCATGACAGTAGGACAAACAAGGCTCAGCTCACCTCTTCAGCAGGGCTGAGGTTGCTGGGTTTGGGGGAGGCAGTCAGAACCTTCTTGGTGCTGGCTGCTGCTGCTGCTGCTGCCACCTCACCAAACCTCTCCTTCCTCTTCTGAATGCGCTCAGCCTCCTCCACCTGCAAAGGACACAGCAATTATATCTCTTCTTACAACAAGTAGTGCTCACCTAACTGGAAGAGATAGTTTTGTCCTTGTCACATGCAAGGTCCTGTGGAATGATGACATCCACACAATTGATGTCAGTTGTGCCATTTACTGATGCAATGTGTTGTGTCAGAGCCTTAGGTGTCAAAAACCCAAAACATAAAAACAGTTAATCTTCATTACGACATGCAAACAAACAACAATTCCAAATGTGTGCGTGCACACACACACACCTACAAGCACAGGTGTACATATACCAAAGAAACTCTCAGAAACTGAACTAGAGAAGTGTTGCATGTAAACTCTCAGAGCACCCTCCACATCCATACCAAATACCTGTCATGAACAATATGTATGTATGTATGAATGTATTTTGGCTCTTATATAGCGCCAATCTCACACCCAAAGGCATGCTCGAGGCGCTCAACACGTTCACCTTTTGAATAAAAGAGTTTTTAGCTGTGACTTGAAAGTCTGTATTGAAGGAGATTTCCTCAGTCTGTCTGGGATATCGTTCCAGAGTTTTGGTCCAGCATACGAGAATACAATACAATCACTAAGAGAACAAGAAGGGCAAAGCCCATACGACTCACATGCTTGACCTTGACCTTTATATGACCTTGACCTTCAGGTGACCTTCAAGGTCAAGGTCAAACAACTAAACCTACCAATGACATCATGCACTAAGAACTGCTTTACACATTTTTCCTACCAAATTCCATGTGACCTTGACCCAAGGTCAAGGTCATCCAAGGTCACGCAACACAAAGCTGTTAATTCAAGACATAGGAAGCACAATGGTGCTTATTGGCACTTTCTACCATGAGATATAGTCACTTTTAGTGGTTCACTACCCCATTTTGGTCACATTTCATAAGGGTCAAAGTGACCTTGACCTTGATGATATGTGAACAAATGTGTCTCATGATGAAAGTATAACATGTGCCCCACATAATTATTAAGTTTGAAACAGTTATCTTCCATAGTTCAGGGTCAAGGTCACTTCAAAATATGTATACGATCCAACTTTGAAGAGCTCCTGTGACCTTGACCTTGAAGCAAGGTCAACCAAACTGGTATCAAAAGATAGGGCTTGCTTTGACCTATATACCACTTGTAGCTAAGGTCGCCATTCTCAATAACGTGGGAGAAAATTGGGAAAATGTGAAAAATGACTGTTTTTGAGACCACATTTATGGCTCCTGTGACCTTGACCTTGAAGCAAGGTCAAGTCACTATGTATGTTTTTTGAGGCCTTGTAATCATACACCATCATGCCACATTTGGTGTTGATAGACTTAATAGTCTCCGAGAAAAATCCAACGTTTAAGTTTTTTACAGACGGACGGACGCCCGGACGGACGGACGCCCGGACGACACGGCTCAGTACATAGACTCACTTTTGCTTCGCATGTGAGTCAATAAAAGGGCAATGCAAACAATATGCTATGGCCGTATCATCAGTCTCCATGTCACTTGTTTAGAACACAACTGTCCTAGCACTACAAAGTTGTCTTCAGACCTGTCCACCCTTAACCTCAGGGGTGCGACTGCCAACAAAAAGGGGGAGGAGGTTACTTTTTTTAGGAGGGGGAGGGGGGCCATAATGAACAGAAAATATACTAGTTAAAAGGGTTACACTTACCTTTCCTTCTACAGAAGATACACTTGAATACAAGTTTTAAGCAGTTTATACACATCATTTGCATGTCTTGGCTAAAAGCCTAGAATAGACTGATCATTGCTTGGCATCTGCCTTCAGGGAATTGAAATTGGCACTCTTGAGGTCAGACAAGTCTTTGTTGGTGTACTGCCTGTCAACTGCCATTCCTGCTCTTGATTTGGGGGGGATGCTCAACAGAAAAGTGGATTCCAAGAACAACTTAGCCATTTTAATTACTTCAAGGGACTAATCTACCTACAGGGGGGCGGTAGACACGTCTGCATCTTCCAAAATTCAAACACAAACACAAATTCATCCTCAGCCCAGTTGCATGTTCACCAGAGAGTAGCCTTATGACCAGGGGGTAAACGTGTGCTGTTGGAGCACCCTCTGAAGAATATAAAGTTGCAACAGAAAGGCAGGTACATTCAAAACATTGACTCATAAGACTTGACCTCCTTGGTGATTATCATCCTACCTTGGTCAGACTCTGAGACACCACGGTGCCAAAGCGGTCGGCACGCTGCTTCAGTTTGTCCAAGTCTGCTGGCTGAAAAACCAGATCAAGCAATTTGGTAATTTGCATTCCTTGCTGATATACAGGCAGTCATGGTGAAGTCCCGGGCTGCATTATGTTTTGATCTCTGGCCTGTTACAAGTGCTCCTAGGTGTTTGAAGCTGTGGACTGTTTCTAGCTTCACTGTTTCTAGCCTTAGACTCATTGCTCTCAGTTAAGCAGTCAAGTGATGGCCTTGGGGCAGAGCTTCCTGCTTTACTTGACATGGCTGCCATGTCTAGAACAAGGACAGAAGACAAACTGGAGAGGTAGCTCATGCCATCACTGGGCAGCAAGGGGTGGTATGAGAATGGTGGGACAGGTGGAGTGTAGCATACAGATCTATTTTAAGGGGGGACATGGCGTACAAAAACGGATTAATAGAAAATAATTCATAACTCAGCAAATATGAAAGCTATACTAATGAAATTTTATACAGAATACAAACACACTGGAAGGTATATTTAAACAAAATTTTATTGCTGAAGACTTAGTTGTTCATGTGTTATAGCAAAATAACTGAAAAATAAACATACCAATTTTCTCCCCTCCGTGAAATTTTAATTAATAACCTTTTTATGATCAACAATGATTTTAAACAAAGAAGAAGGTCTATATTATTCAATAAGATATAATAAGTGGATTACTAACACTTCTAACTAATTTTAGTGGAATTTAGAAAAAGTAACCAAAAAATGTGCTCCGGGCATAACATAATTAAATTTTTACAAAAATTAAGCAAATTCAGCTACACCTTTCTGATTGGTCTTATTGAATGCAGTATTTATTCATACATATACACACACAATTTCAGAAAGCTATCTCAATCCTAAGTGACTTTATTTTTGGGGAGAAAATCACTACCGTTGAAATAAAAACCACATTATGAGAAAATTGACTTTAAAGTTTGAGAAAGATTAAACGTTAACTACAACTGAACCATAACAGATACAATTTAATAACATAACTCATTGAATGTGTCGTTTATTTGTTATCATTGTAGCAAACTTTCAACTTATTATCTTAATTCAAAATATCAGGATAATTAGGTGAAAAGCATCACCTGTAGCAAAACATTCCCGTTTTCTGTAAGAATCGCGTAATCACGGCAACTTCCGCCGTGATAACAGCTTCGTTCAGTGCCGTGTCTGTAGATAAGAACGCGATCGCTGTTGTATCACAACCTCCAGAGGCTGTTGACACGACTTAATTTCTTTTCTGGGCTTGCTTTTTCCGTCCATTTCTGCATCTTCCGTGGAATTGTCTCGATCGAGATAGCGCGAACTTTCGCGCGCTGTAAGCACACTTCGGAAAGAACCGATGTTTGCTTCGGCGGCCGACGTTCAGGCCGGAAACAGCCGAAGTACGGTTCGGCCGTTTCCGCCTACCACTTCCGCCAGTCGAAGTACGGTTCGGCCGTTTCCGCCAGCCACTTCCGCCTGATCACGCTGTGATCACGCACACAAGCGGCCAATCAGAGCCTAGCTGAGAGACAGGCCGTTATTTCGAAGCTTTCCATTGGTTTGCACTGCCCTCCGATTTGTACTTCGTGTGCCTTCGGTAATTATTCTTCGGTACCGGAAACAGTTGCAACGTAAAGCCGGGAAATGAAGCTTTGATGCGATACCAAACATGTGGCGTTCTTTGGAAGGAAGATGCTGAAACTAAGCTTTCAAATCTGTGCATTTTGGCTTCCTGGTTAGTACTTTTTTTTAATCTAGCGGTGGGTACCTTACAAAACAAATTGGTTTAAAATACTTTGAAACCTAAGCCAGCAAAATCGATCGCACACACGTGTAGCGGAGATGTTGTAGATTCCAAATCCGCGCTTAACACGAAACTCAATTTTTGAAAATTTTTCATGAAATTCTGCAGGCCGTGTCCCCCCTTAAAGAAAATACTATTACAAAAATCATACAGAACTACGTCTCACTAAGAACTCTCCTCCATTTCTGCCACATCCTACAAGATGGATGGATGGATGGATAGAGTTTTACAGTCTTTAGCATTCATAGGCAAGAAACATAACATACTCTGCACACTTATTTCATCCAAAATAGGAAATTAAAGTTACAAATCACTGATGGAACAATAACTATGTAAACACATCACAATATGTTACAATCAAGGGGTTAAACAAAAAGATGAGAAAGGTAAAGAGCTGCATGGAAAGAGATTGGGACAGGACTGCAGTTCTAGACAAGTTGGAGTTTAAAATACTTAGTGCAGTTGGTATAAAAGGTTGACAGTATCTGTCTGAACTTGTTTTGGGCCATTGACCATGAAGTTCACCAGAACAGGTTACAGTAAGAGCAATCAAGTCATCATTTCCCTAGTTATTCTCCTCTTACAAATGGCATACCGGTATGGAGATGCGGTGGGTCTATTCTTACCCCCAACCCACTATAGGAACCACATCCTACAAGAGTGGAGTGTTACCAGAAGGGCAGCAAAGTATAGATATTGCAGAAGCATGTGGCCTCCCACAGATGACTTACGGAGTCCATTGAGATAGACTTCTTATCACCAGTAGCTGTGCTCAGGTTGAATCTGGAAAACAAGAACCAACATGAATTTTTCAAGTGAAATCTACAGAATAGTGATGCATGTTGAAGCACAGCAATTTCAGCCAAAACATCTCTACAATTCTGCAGAGACATGTAAGAAAATCCAATTAAGTTAACTGCATGTTCAGTATACTGAACTGCTAACACAGGGCTGATGCAGAAGCCAGACTGGCAAAAATCACATGATGTGTATGCTGACAGATGTTTTGGCAGTTTTTACTCAATCCAAAAGTGACAATGCAATGAAAGAACAGTTACATTCTACCCAAGATCGGTTTCACTGCAAACGTTTCGGAATGAGAAGTGGTTATTGACAATACATTTTCCCCCAAATTATCAGAAAATTTCTTAAGGTTTTTGACCTCGCAAACTTGCAACAGTGCAAGTTTACTGTGTGAAGCAGAGATGCTTTCACTTTGCAGAAAAGATGGATTATCCATTCAGACTGTGCTTTTCAAAATTTTCAATGTCAAATTTACAACATAAGCTCATTTTCTCAAGCACAGCTACAACAGTAAACATCTCAAATCTTGGCTATCTACCTGGCAGCTCTGGCAGCTTTCTTGGTCTCCTCACTGCTCACTCCAAAGCGCTGAGCCCGCATCTTCAGTTTCTGAACAGGAAAACAAAAAAGAACAATTGAGGACAAGGAAATTCTGGGAGAGAAAAAAAAAACCCACTGTAATGTTTCTGGACTAACAAGGTTTCCATCAGAGATCAAGATATTTGTGTATGTTTTTGTGTCAGACCTTTTCACACACTAGTGTGTGCTCAAGCCACACTCTTTCACTGCATGGAAATAGGGCCCTAGAATTTTTATTCCCATACATCTCAACTCCTGAGTGTTGCTGTCATTCATCCATCATCATCAAAGAGGAACTTGACAACTCCATTATGATTGAAGTCCTTTTCGTAGTGAAAATGAAGTCAGTGTCGTTGCATGTGAGGTGGAGGGCCTGACTGATGCACAGGGGTATCTGCAGACGGGGCAGGCTATGGTTTTCTGTCTTTTCTGGCCTGTCGCTCCACTTCAGAGACGTTGGTGCCGTTGTGGGTGAGTTGCCTTCAAGTGCAACAGTCAGCAGTCAAGGCTTTCCACCTGATGACAGGAATGTTACAGGACCAAAGTGTGTTTGAGTGTGTCCATGTAACATATGGTTGGACCCCCTTTCCCAAGTGTGCCGTGAGTCAGTTCTGCACAGAGAAGTTGCTTTGGTAGGCGGCTGTGGTCCATCCTAATATGCCCAGTCCACCTCAGCAGCGCCAGCATGATCAAGGCCTCTATGCCTGGCAGTTAGGCACGTCAGAGTGCCTCCTGATTGGTCACTCCATCTTTCCAACTAATATTCAGGATCTTTCTGAGGGTACAGCGGTGGAAATGGTACTTACTTACTGCCTTTTACGCTGGGTAGCGTGTAGGGCAGCAACAAAGGTTCTCCACTGTTGTCGGTCGCTTGCAAGCCTTTCCAGGGTCACACAGGAGTGGTTGAGGTCTTTTATCTCCCCTTCCACTGTGCGTCTCCAAGTCTGCCTTGGTCTCCCGTGCTTTCTCTTGCCTTCTGGGGTCCATTGGAGTGCCACTTTCGGAATGGAATCATTGTCCATCCTCAGTACATGGCCAATCCATCTCCATCTTCTCTTGGTTATGAGTGTTTCCATGTCTTCTATGTTGCATCGCTGGAGAAGGTCGTTGTTGGAGATTTTTCTGGGCCAGAAGATTCGCAAGATCTTTCTGAGGCAGGTGGTGTGGAATGTCGACAGTTTTGCAGCATCCGACCTCGTCATGCGCCAGCATTCTGACCCATACATGAGGGTAGACAGCGCACAGCTTCTGTATAGTTTCAGCTTTGTGCGGGTGCTGAACTGAGCCGATTTCCAGATGTTGTTTTCATGGTGCGCATGGCATTTCTGGCTTTGTTCAGTCTGCTTTTGATGTCCTCCTCAGCGCCTCCGTCTTTTCGGATGATACTGCCCAGATAGGTGAATTGGTCTGTTTGTGGTAAGTTGGCGCCGTGGAAATGGTAGAGCCGTTTAAATGTGCTGGTGGTAGCAAGTCCATGTCTCACAACCGTAGAGCAGAGATGAGAGTATGACATCTACTGATGGCGGGAGAGGCCAATGCAGGCACAAAATGTTCTCCCAGGCAGACATGAGCAGACTTGGTGGTTGATGTGCGGGAGGCTCGGGACTTGTGCAATGCTCACTTCTGCTGTGTATCAACCAACCCTCTCTCCTCTGACACCTGGAAACCCTTGTGGATCTTGTTTGTGCACAGTTTAGTATCAACTGGTGAGTTTGTCCCATCTTTCCTATGAAAATACTGAACTGCTGTCTTGTCACAGGATTTCTGCAAAACACAGGCCAATTTTACCTTCATCACCTCTCCCATGGAACTGATGGCCACTTGTGGACCATGGAGTGTTTGCTCGCGGTGTCTCAGCAGAATGCTATGCCCTATTCTGTGTTTTTTTCCCTCCAAATACCTATTTTTACTGCAAGGATTTTTCCCCCCCACTGAAGAGCAGTGGCGGTTTTTGTGAAAATTCACAATTTCGTGGAGAAGTGGGAGCCCTAGTCATAACAAGATTCACACCCAAATTTGGCCTCCATGGAGAAGGCAGAGTTTTGGAGCATGTCCAAAACTGATCTTCCACCATGCATGCTCACAGTGTGAATGAGAGCACTGATTACTCACTCTCAGATAAAGCTCAGTAACACTAAAGCTCACCTGGGCATATTGCTGAGTGTAACATTCATATTTTTATCTCTGACACGAACTAGAGCAGTGCACTCAGTAAATAAAAATAAGATAAAATAAAATACAAAAAAAGGATACTCACATCAGTTTCGGGGGATTCCCTGAAAGAGAGAGCAGCAAAAAATCATGAGAGTGCTACAGGAACACATAACAGAAAACAATAATTTATTTATTAACAAACAATACAGGCAAAGGTATCACTTAAACCTAAACCCAGTGCATAAAAAGGAAGGTTTCCACAGCAACAGTGTGTGTTTGTATGTAAGCATTGTGTGAGAGAGAGTGTGTGTGTGTGTTCATGCATGCATTTTGTGTGTGTATGTATGCATTGTGTGTGAGAGTGTGTGTGTGTGTATGTATGCATTGTGTGTGAGTGTGTGTGTGTGTGTATGTATGCATTGTGTGTGAGTGTGTATATGTGTATGTATGCATTGTGTGTGAGAGTGTGTGTGTGTGTGTGTGTATGTATGCATTGTGTGTGTGAGAGTGTGTGTGTGTGTGTGCATGCATTGTGTGTGAGTGTGTGCGCATTGTGTGTGTATGTATGCATTGTGTGTGAGTGTGTGTGTATGTATGCATTGTGTGTGAGTGTGTGTGCACACTGTGTGTGTGTGTATGTATGCATTGTGTGTGAGTGTGTGTGTATGTATGTATGCATTGTGTGTGAGTGTGTGTGCGCATTGTGTGTGTGTGTGTATGTATGAATGCATTGTGTGTGAGTGTGTGTGCGCATTGTGTGTGTGTGTATGTATGCATTGTGTGTGCTTGAAATCATGAGGATTCTTAACCTAATGCAGTCCTGGTGCCCCCCTTCTGCAGCCTGGTGTTGCCCCCCAGCTGAGCTACTGGAGCAGGCCTCAAAGCCCATCAGCCAGGGGTTCCAGTTCATCAGGAGAGAACTGAGCCACTCCATTTGCCGCACAGCATTGGTGACCAATCTCTAATCCAAGGTATCTCTGGCCCTACTGAACAGATGTGTGCTTTCTTACATGAAAGTAGGTATCTCTGGCCCTACTGAACAGATGTGTGCTTTCTTACATGAAAGTAGGTATCTCTGGCCCTACTGAACAGATGTGTGCTTTCTTACATGAAAGTAGTGACTGCTTCAGGAGCATGCCACAATATACTGACTAGGAAATATACACAGCCAGAACCAACCAGCAGACTTGGACAGAACATGACTTCTTCAGGCAATTTCAATCAGATCTTGCACATCTTACAAGAAAAGCCATCCACATATGAGTTGAAGGGAGTGGACATTTCAGGAATACCAAGGGGAAGTCCTTCCTTACTTTGGCGATTCCACAGCAATCTTCTTGGCGGGAGTTGGACCTCCACTGGACTTCTCTTCCTCCTGAGAGGTCTCCAGGAGCTTCTGGAAAGTGGACAGAGAAAGGTCAGGCTTTAAGTCAGAGGTCACGACCCCCACCACTGTAGGTGCCCCTGTGTGTCCCTGGCACCTGGAGACAAGGAGTGCAGGGAGGCCACTCCAGTCTGAGAGGAAGCTGGCGCAGCAAGGCCGCGCACAAAGTGTACAGACTGGCTTCAACCCCCACATGAAGACATGGAGACTTGGACAGCCATTCCCACATGGGACTCCAAAGTGACAGAAGAGGAATGGCATCCAGAGGCACAAATCCGTGGTCCTCCAAGTGTAGTGGATATCTGAGGCATTAATATGGCACTCAGTGCAGGCTGAAGGAGCTCTAAATCTTTTCCTTTATGTTTGCCTGATGCTGGGTTACCGTCAGCTGGTCATGAAAAAATCCACTAAGCTCCATACACCCAGTGAAGCAGGCAGATATTGGCGGGTCTGCACTCCACTGACTGGGGGCTGCCTGGCTTGAGCTGGGCATTAGTCAACCAATAGGACTAAAGAGTCTTCCCACCAAAGTTGACCCATGGCGTCCCGTATCCTATGACAATCGGAATGAGACTTAGAACCCGTAGACTGTCAATGTCTGTGTTGGTTCCACAATAGCAGCAAGGCTGGAGTGTCCTCTCCAGGACGCAAACCTGGGCAGTGAAGTATGGGGACCCGGAGTTGCCCAGGCATCAGGGTCCCCCTCTCGACCTTGCTGATGTAGGACACACACACACACACACACACACGCACGCACACACACACACACACACACACACACACACACACACACACACACACACACACACACAAATGTGTGCAGTTTCAATCTGATCTTTAAAAAATTTAATTAAAAATTAAAAAGAGAGAAAAATGTAGGCTTACCTACTTACCAACCCCCTTTCTCTTTTTTTTTATAGCCATGTTACCTTGACCAAAACTATAGGTTTGTTTTTTCTTTCCTTAAGCTAGATGGCATGCAGTCACCTAGCTGGCATTGGAGTCCACACAGCAACTGTGATAGTTCATCACCATGTGCCTCTTATATGGAGGAAGGATTTCGGGGAGATCTCCCAAGATGACTAGCATTTCACCTGTACTGAGACGCCTTCATTGGCTAACAGTGCACCACTGCATTGAACATAAAATCCTTTGCACTGTGTACAAGTGTGTTGCTGGTGATGCCCTGAATACCTTCATGACCTACTGAAGGAATGTAGATCAACTTTCAACCTGCTACTCTGGGCCTCTTGACTGTTCCAAAGCATGGACTGTGGGAGTATGGTGACAGGTCATTCTCCTTTGCAGGCCCCACATCATGGAATAAGGTGCAAAAAAGTTGCAAAAGTGGAACTAAAAACCTGACTTTTTGGCCATAACCATTCTTCCCCATACATTTTCAACACAGTCAGTCCAATCCATCCATCCATCTTCAGTGCTGTCAGTCCAATCCATCCATCCATCTTCAGTGCTGTCAGTCCAATTCATCCATTTTTTACATTTCTATACTAATCCAATCCTTCACTTTCTATGTAGTCAATCCAATCCTGTCAATCCATCCATTTTCTACGCAGTAAATCCAATCCAATCCATACCATTTTGTATGCAGTGAATCCAATCCAATCCATACCATTTTGTATGCAGTGAATCCAATCCAATCCATACCATTTTGTATGCAGTGAATCCAATCCAATCCATACCATTTTCTATGCAGTAAATCCAATCCAATCCATACCATTTTGTATGCAGTGAATCCAATCCAATCCATACCATTTTGTATGCAGTGAATCCAATCCAATCCATACCATTTTGTATGCAGTAAATCCAATCCAATCCATACCATTTTGTATGCAGTGAATCCAATCCAATCCATACCATTTTGTATGCAGTAAATCCAATCCAAACCATTTTGTATGCAGTGAGTGAATCCAATCCAATCATACCATTTTCTATGCAGTAAATCCAATCCATACCATTTTGTATGCAGTGAATCCAATCCAATCCATCCATTTTTGATGCTGTCAATCCATCAAGTCCATCCATTTATTTTCTATGCAGTCATTACAATCCATCCATCCATTTTCAATGCAGAGAATCCAATCTGTCCAAATATTTTATATGCAGTCAATCTAATCCATCCATCTATCCACCTCTCCATCCAGCCCTCTCTCCTCTGAAGAGCCAACTTCCCCGAAGAAGTGCTTACCTCCATATCCAGGGAAACGTCGTCCTCCTCCTCCTCCCCCTCTGTTTCTAATTTCTCCAGACTCAAGGACTCAAGGCCTGCAAGTCAGAAGTTTATCAAGTCACCTCATGGCCTCTGTGTGCATGCATGTGTGGTTGTGTGTCTGTGTCTGAGTGTGTGCATGCATGTGTGGTTGTGTGTCTGTGTCTGAGTGTGTGCATGCATGTGTGGTTGTGTGTCTGTGTCTGAGTGTGTGCATGCATGTGTGGTTGTGTGTCTGAGTGTGTGCATGCATGTGTGGTTGTGTGCGTGTGTCTGAGTGTGTGCATGCATGTGTGGTTGTGTGTCTGTGTCTGAGTGTGTGCATGCATGTGTGGTTGTGTGTCTGTGTCTGAGTGTGTGCATGCATGTGTGGTTGTGTGTCTGTGTCTGAGTGTGTGCATGCATGTGTGGTTGTGTGTCTGTGTCTGAGTGTGTGCATGCATGTGTGGTTGTGTGTCTGTGTCTGAGTGTGTGCATGCATGTGTGGTTGTGTGTGTGTGTCTGAGTGTGTGCATGCATGTGTGGTTGTGTCTGAGTGTGTGTATGTATGTGTCAGTGTGAGTGTGTGTACATGTGTGTGTACATGTGTGTGAGGGAGAAAGTGTGTGTGAGGGAGAAAGTGCGTGCGAGGGAAAAAGTGCATGTGTGTGTGTGTGCATGTGTGAGCATGTGTGTATGCATGTGTGCGTGTGCATGTGTGTGTGCATGTGAGAGTGAATGTGTGTATAAGTGCATGAATGTGTATGTGTGGCAGTGAATGTGTGTGTGCGCGAGTGTGTGCGCACGCGCGTGTGTGAGTGCACACTTACAAGTGCGTGCACATGTGCCGTCATGAGCATGCAGGCATACATTCACACAAGGGCATGCTAACACTACTGAGACACAGTTCCACCTCTATGTTTTCAGAATTAACTAATAGTACTGGAGTTTATTTTTTTGCCTAATCTTCATAAAATCCCTGCAATTTTTATTATGTGTTGTAACTTCATTAAACTATTGTGTTTTCATTTATGTCTCCATAAGACAAAACTCAATTATTTCTTAATGTGTGTAATCTTTATAACACCTACTGGTATTTTCTTTCTGATTTTCATCTTCATAATACTCACTGGTGTTTTCTTTGCTTGCGTCGCTTGCAGATGAACCTACAACAACACAGTCAAACAGTTTTCAAATAACATAAACAATTCATAAACTTACAAAATAACACAAAACTGCATCTCATTTTTTGTGTGATTAGCAGGAGGCAGCTCAAGAAGAGGAAAAAACCCAAACAGGACAAAGAGGTGAGACAAAAATGAGTAACTCAGTAAGATGCGGTGGTAAAGGGGGTGGGTGGGTGTGGATGTGGGAGAAAGGGGGGAGGGGGGGGGGGGGGGGGGAGGAGGAGGAGGAAGACAATGAAGGGAAGGGGAGGAGAAGTAGTGAGAAAATGAGTAGAAGGGGGAGGACAGAGACAGAGAGAGAGAGAGAGAGAGAGAGAGAGAGAGAGAGAGAGAGAGAGAGAGAGGAGAGAGAGAGAGAGAGAGGAAGTGGGGGGGGGGGGGGGGGGGGGAAGAAAGAAAGAAAACTGAACGGAACTTTATAATTGCATCTAATACAATAATAAAATGTAAATGGAACACACATGAAAATAAGGTGTTTTATTGAATCCCCCCCCCCAAATCCACTCCATCTTTTGAGTTGTAATTTGGTTTCATCTCCAAATCCTCACCAAGGAAATTCTACCTCTACAAATTGAAACTTATCTACCAGTCCCAAACAATGCCCTTATCCATCTGTGGATTTCTAGACAGGAGTTACATAACTTGGAATGGTGGTCTGTCAATGTTTAATGAAGAAGATGAGGGAAGCTGCAGGTGTCAATGAAACCCAAACTCAGATGCACAGAGTCTTTGGCTATGAGGGAAACAGACTGGGGCTGTGTCTAGATCAATAGGGCTACTATGCTAATTGCACTGATGATGATGATGATGATGATGAGGAGGAGGAGGAGGAGGAGGAGGAGGAGGAGAGGGAGGAGGAGGGGGAGGGGAAGGTGGGGAGGAGGAGGGGTGGGGAGGAGGGATGGAGGGAGGGAAGGGGAGGGGCAGGAGGAGGAGAGGAGGGGGGACGGAGGAGGAGGAGGAGGAGGAGAGGAGGAGAGGAGGAGGAGGAGGAGGAGTGAGGGAGAGGGGGAGGGAAGGGGAGGGGGAGGGGGAGGGGGAGGGGAAGGGAGGGGGAGGGGGAGGGGAGGAGGAGGAGGTGGAGGAGGAGGTGGAGGGGAGGGGAGGGGAGGGGAGGGGAGCTGCAGGTGTCAATGAAACCCAAACTCAGATGCACAGAGCCTTTGGCTATGAGGGAAACAGACTGGGGCTGTGTCTATATCAATAGGGCTAAGTACTAGCTAATGCACGTGATGATTGATGATGATGATGATGATGAGGATGATGAGTGATGAGGAGGAGGAGGAGGAGGAGGAGGAGGAGGAGGGGGAGGAAGGTGGAGGAGGAAGGAGGAGGAGGAGGGGGTGGAGAGTGGAGGGAGGGAAGGGGAGGGGAGGAGGAGGGGGGAGGAGGAGGAGGAGGATCAGGAGAGGAAGTGAGGGAGGGGAGGGGAGGGAAGGGGAGGGGAGGGAAGTAGGAGGGAGGGGAAGGGGAGGGGAGGGGGAGGGGGAGGTGAGGGGGAGGGGGTGGGAGGGGGAGGGAGGGGGAGGGGGAGGGGGAGGAGAAGGAGGAGGGGGAGGAGGAGAGAGGATGGGAGGGAGGGAAGGGGAGGGGGAGGGGGAGGAGGAGGGAGGGGGGAGGGGAGGAGGAGGGGAGGGGAGGGGAGGGAGGGGAGGGGAGGGGAGGGAGGGAGGGAGGGGAGGGAAGGGGAGGGGGAGGGGACGGGGAGGGGAGGAGGAGGAGGTGGAGGGGGGAGGAGAGTGGAGGGAGAGGGGAGGGGAGGGGAGGGGAGGGGAGGGAGGGGAGGGAGGGAGGGGGGAGGGAGGGAGGGAGGGAGGGAGGGAGGGGAGGGAGGGCAGGAGGGAGGGCAGGAGGGAGGGAGGGGAGGGAGGGCAGGAGGGAAGGAGGGGATTAAGAATTAATGAATGACTGGCTTTATAGCTAAGCCTGTGTCAACTTCGCAAGGCCACATACTATATATATATATGTATTAGAGCTTGTTAGAGAAGTAGCAAGTAAATATTTGATTTCCCTAGTTATTAGCCTTTCAAGAATCAATTAGGGATATGATGTGGATCCAATCTTTCCCTCAACCTACAGGGTGTCACACATGTATGCATGAGACAAATATCAGACAGGAATGCACAGTACCAAGCATGGTTCCAGACAGCAGAAAACCAACACTGATAATGTGTCTTACAGGCTGCCAAGCCAAGCAATGCCAACTGCTGACAAGCAGTATGTAAAGGAACAAGAAGGGCAAAGCCCATACGACTCACATGCTTGACCTTGACCTTTATATGACCTTGACCTTCAGGTGACCTTCAAGGTCAAGGTCAAACAACTAAACCTACCAATGACATCATACACAAAGAAATGCTTTACACATTTTTCCTACCTAAATACATGTGACCTTGACCCAAGGTCAAGGTCATCCAAGGTCATGCAACACAAAGCTGTTAATTCAAGACATAGGAAGCACAATGGTGCTTATTGGCACTTTCTACCATGAGATATAGTCACTTTTAGTGGTTCACTACCCCATTTTGGTCACATTTCATAAGGGTGAAAGTGACCTTGACCTTGATGATATGTGAACAAATGTGTCTCATGATGAAAGTATAACATGTGCCTCACATAATTATTAAGTTTGAAAACAGTTATCTGCCATAGTTCAGGTCAAGGTCACTTCAAAATATGTATACAATCAACTTTGAAGAGCTCCTGTGACCTTGACCTTGAGCAAGGGTCAACCAAACTGGTATCAAAAGATAGGGCTTGCTTTGACCTATATACCCACTTGTAGCTAAGGTCGCCATTCTCAATAACGTGGGAGAAAATTGGGAAAATGTGAAAAATGACTGTTTTTGAGACCACATTTATGGCTCCTGTGACCTTGACCTTGAAGCAAGGTCAAGTCACTCTGTATGTTTTTTGAGGCCTTGTCATCATACACCATCATGCCACATTTGGTGTTGATAGACTTAATAGTCTCCGAGAAAAATCCAACGTTTAATTTTTTTACGCCCGGACGGACGGACGCCCGGACGCCCGGACGGACGACACGGCTCAGTACATAGACTCACTTTTGCTTCGCATGTGAGTCAAAAAGGACAGCCTGTGAGAATTTCTAGGCTTGTCCCCCTACATTTGTCAATTTGAGCAGCCATCTGGAATGAGTATTATGTCATGACTGTTATATAAAATCTTTATGTAAGATCTTCTATGCAAGTTCCTGACCCAGTGCTGAAATCGTGCAGGTCAGAAGCTTACAGATTTTATACTATGACCATATTAAAAAAACAACTTGAGAATACAGACCTTCCTGCCTGTATAATTTTCAGAGCAACATGTTCTGCTGTCCAGGTCTGATGCTATGAAGAGTAGTTCATCTTAGTGCCTGCTAGCAGTCTCTTATGAATGATAACATTTCACCCTATGCTTCCAATTCCCTAACTAGATTACAGACAACCTCCAAAATGAAATGCACCAAAGTTAATCCTAATCTGTTTTGAGTTATTTTGCCAAGTAATGAACTAACAAACAAACAAACAGAGGCAAAAACATAACTTCCTAGGAAGAGGTAATAATATAAAATAAATTATTTTTGATGAGTGCACATCAACTCCATTTTCCACTGAATTTCAATCTTACTTGAAGCAATGCACATAACCCCATTGTATCTCTATCTCCTGCTGGGCAGGGCATGTATCCAGAATGGAGGACCATCATCTCCCCAAGATCCCGCGATACAGTGAACTGTCCTCTGGCGCAGCCACCAAGGAGTGGGGGCTCCAAAGAAAAGATACAAAGACAGCCTCAAGAAGTCTCTCAGTGCCTGCCACATCAACCATCGTGATTGGTCATTGCTTGCTGCTGACTGCAAGGCCTGGAAACACACACCATGGGGCTACCTTGTCCTTTGAACAACCGAAGGGCCAACCTCCAGTACCAAAGGTTGAGGAGAAAGAACCGTGAAGCGTCAGTGCCAGCCACTATAGACCAGCCTCTCAGATGCAGCCACTGTGGGCGGGTGTGCAAGTCCTGAATTGGCCTCGTCAGCCACTATGAGCCTGCAGCCGTTGCAGACCCTGTCCCCCTACAACGATCTTCGTTTGCGAAGCCAAGCGATGATGATCTCAATCTCCTACTGGAGCAATCAGAACTGAAGCAATGCACCCCAACTACATTTCCCTGTAAGATCATCTGGTTCTTCATTCTCATTATTTGACAAAAGCCACTGTAACCTGAACACTGCAGCGATGGATGGATGGATGGATGGATGGATGGATGGATGGATGGATGGATGGATGGATGGATGGACCGATTTTCACGGCCTATCAGCCTATGTAAGCTATGTAAGGCCAATAATCATGAAAATCACTAGAATAGTCCAAGTAAGCGCTCATGAAGACATGATGTCCGCATTTATTTGCCTCTTACAAATCATGTAGGGAGACGCAGTGGGCTGCGGAGTTGGACTGTACCGGCTGGCTAAACCTGATCTGTAGCAGCTGCTCTCTCTAAGCAACCACCGCCCAACATTTCATCTCTCAGCCACCTTTCATGAAACAGAGACTCCACTCCCAAAATGTAACAAAAGGCTGCAGTAGATGCTACTGAGTCTGGACAAGAATGGTCCATACTACTCGTCTCTGTTGCTGCCATTACAGAGATTACATGACATGACATTGATATTTAACAGTCAAGACTCTCTCTATGCATTTAACCCTTACCCTGGCATCATCATTGGGAGTGTTTGGAGGGTCAGCCCTACTACAAACAGCTACATTTCAAGGGCGAGACACCTACCCTTCTCTTTTGCACATGCCCTTCTAGCCATCCAACAAAATACAGCAAACACTACACCAGAATATTTATAATTTAACTAAGACCAAACACATGTCATTGTTTTAAGAAAATGTGAATGTTGAATCAGGAACTAGGAAGTAATTTTTGGAAAGCACATTTCATGACCTTCACACACACAAACACACAAACACATACACACACACAAACACACACCCCAACTAACAGTATTTGTCTCCACAAAAAGACTTGGTTCAGAAGAAAATAAACAATTTTCTCTTCCCTACGCGGTGCCTTCAAGCAATGTTCTGAAATCAGCACTATACAAAGCTTAGATCAATATACTTGCATGAATGCATGCACCCACGCACACACGTACACATACACACACACAGTCACACACACACACACACACACATGACACCTATTCCCAGACCCCCAGTTTCCACTTCACAATCTTTCAGAGATCTTCAAGTTGCAAATAAACCTGTGTGGGTTGAAATTTTTCAAGGGAACTAACTCCTGACACCATAATCACAGAATAGACATTAATTTTCAAAGGATCACATTTGAGACAATCCAAATAAGTGCACTGCTCCAATTTCTAAAATTAGTAAGTTCAGAACAGAAAAATCCCATAATAGACCTTACTGCCAGCCTCTTTCTGATAGGATTCTTGAAAGGTGAACGAAAACTCCTAACCTCACTCAGGAAACACCCAATGACTTGCTCATTAAATTTCTTCACAACTGCATATGAAGATTAGAGAAATTTCTCTTACAACTGCACATGAAGCCTGAGACCAGACAGACACACACACACACACACACACACACACACACACACACTCACACACACACACACACACACACACACACACACACACAGCCTGATAGACACACAGACACAGGCAGAAACAGAAGCAGGCAGGCAGGCAGACAGACTTAGAGGCAGACAGACTTAGACACAGGCAGGCAGGCAGACAGACACAGACAGACAGACAGACAGACAGACAGACAGACAGACAGACAGGCAGATAGGCATGTAGGCAGGCAAGCAGGCAGGCAGGCAGGCAGGCAGGCAGGCAGGCAGGCAGGCAGGCAGGCAGAACAGGAAAGAGGCAGGCAGGCAGGCTGACAGGTAGACCAACAGATATAAACCAATGGTCATTTGCATGCATTTTTGTGGGCCAAGGGTTAGCTCCACAAGCTGTACACCTCATAAAATACAAGATGGAAGGAATGGGGGGAAAAGGAGGATACCTGTCTTTGAGGGATGCTCAGGTTGTTCTTGAAGCCCATGACTGGGCAAGTAGGACTTATGGAAGGTAATTCACACACATACACACACACACACACACACACACACACACACATGCTCTCACATACACACACACACACCATCATCATCATCATCATCATCATCATCATCATCATCATCATCATCATCATCATCATTAAACTTAAAGGAATTCACTTCTGACGACATCATTGGTGTCAGGGATATGAGCAGATTCCTAAGTCTTGAAGTTGAAGTACAGATATGCCTGCTACGTGGCCATGTAATACAGGTAGTACTAGTAGTAGCATCTGGTGCTCTTTCCTTGTGAAAGACATTTTTCATCCAGACCACTGATGCATTTTGCTTTAAAAAATGCCTACTCCCATGAGCACTGCATAGTGTCATGCATTTCAGTTCAACTTCAAGCACAAGGACACAATCTCTTCCGGGATGCTGAAGTTGTTCTAGTAGCACTTGACTGGGCTGCCTGGATTTACAGCAGGAGACACACACACACACACACACACATACACACACAGAGTACCAAGGGATGGTGTGGTATATGAGAGTGGTGAGAGTCACCGACCAGCAATTCCTCTACAGTGGTGTTGCATTTTTCCAGGTTGATGCGTTTGATGGCGCACTTCTCTTGGCGCGGCTTGCAGTGAGCAGCCTGCACCACAGCAGTGGCACCAGCACCTGCAACACGAAACAGCATTATTGGGCAAGGTGCTAAACCTGCAGAGCCTCTACTACCATGGATGGATGGATGGATGGATAAATGGATGGATGAATGGGTGGAGTTTTACAGTTTATCAGCCTTTGTGGGCTATGTAAAACCATTGAGCACAAAAATCACAAGTTTATAGTAAGCCCAAATCAAGTTACAATGTCCCTATTTATTTGCCTCTTAGGAATTGCATAGGGAGACGCGGTGGGTCAATTCTGTTAACCCCCCAACCCACAGGGGGGCTTCTCCCAAGGTGAAAAACCTGATACTTGGCACTGTGCAGTGGCTAACGGGGGTTAACTTGAAGTCCCCACAAAGAATTCTCATGCATTTGATTTAAAAAATAAAATCATCATCATCATCATCATCATCATCATCATCATCATCATCATCATCATCATCATCATCATCATCATCATCACCACCATCACCACTACTACTAATACAAGACAGGGGCCAGCAACGTTTCTGTAAATTTTAAAATAAGTGGCCACATGACATAGAAAAATGGGGTTTGAGAAAATAAATGCATGCTCAGCAAACATTAATTTATGAGTTATGACACAATCATGAAAAAATACATATATACATATACCGATTTTTGCCTCTCTACCGAACTACAATGATCAATGATCATAGTGCGCCTAGAGCTCCACTATGTACTTTTTTGACTGTGTGGAGGAAGTGCGCCTTATAAATAAACATATTATTATTATTATTATTATTATCAACCTGTTTTAACCCTTTCCGTGGTAGTCGCGAACCAGTTCGCGATAAGCATTACCGGCTGTCATTGGTTATCGCGGACTAGTTCGCGCGCCACACCCGCTCAACTGGAGGCATTCCAGCATTGCACAAGGCCCTTATATTTATAGCCTGATTGATCGTGAAGCAAGATAGGACCTTTGTTAACGCTCAAAAGTAGGCCGATTGCCAAAAGAGGTCACATGGAAGCTGGGTGCGAGAAGAGAATGCATCGGTGCGGGCTCATAACGCACAACCTGATGTCGAGTGATCTGCCGGATGATCTGTACTTGCGCTGCCACTCTTTTCCTCCTTTGCAAGTCTTGCTTTCACTAGCTGCCGATTTCTTTGGTTACTTTTCTTTCCTTTGAAGGCATGTACAGTGTGGTACTATTATTTAGGCCTGGTAACAGCGTTAAAAGTACGAGAGAGCGCTTCCGAGTCGAATGGAAGGCAGCCATCTTGTCTCCAAGCATTTCGAGCGAATGGAGCTCTCTCATTGGTTCATTCGTGTCAGCTGACCTGAAAGGCTTGAATCTATCCCTTGCAAATGATCATATAGCTCTTTGTACACGAAGCCAAGAGCAGTTATCTCCCTTGCACTGGTTAAATGAAATTCCGCGCTTTCGATAGACACCAAACATGCGAAGGTTTGTTCAAAGTTTCTATACGTTGCCAAGGCCCAAACATTGGCATTTTATGAGCAAAAATTGTGCAACAACACTTTTGTAAGGGTGGGTCATCTGTTTTATTGATGGTTTTTGCAAAGAAAGATGCTATTTTCAAGCTCGACCTTACTAGATTGGCATTGTTGAATCATTGTAACAATGATTGTTGAGGGTTCAAAGAGTGCAAAAAACCACAAATCTCAAAATCGACCATGCAAGCCCAAATGATCAATTTTCACTGCCGTGTCTCCCCTTTAGATATTCATAAATAAATGCATGTTCATTACACAGAGGAAATGCTTGCTTTGTGGTATTTTGTGTCCAATTCTGAGCATTTTTTGTACACATTGTGTTTGTCAATGTTTAATAGTTTCTGAGCTATGTTAATTAGAAAAGCGGAGGGGTGTTTTTGAAAAAACAAGTCTGTTATAGCACCACTGGTGGACAGACAGAGCGTTTTTATGACACCACGGTAAGGGTTAAGTTCTGCAATGGTTGCAAACAAAGAAGAATGACTACATTACACAATAAAACATCATACATGCATCTGTAACACTGACAAATGTTTCTAGTGGTAAGTTGCATTATCTTCTTTTATAAGCACTCCCAGCATGACATGAAAAAACTATTTTATTCCAAATTAGCTTATTCTGGGGGCAAAAATAGGTATAAATAATTTTTCATTAATTGTTTTATAAATCATGAATGACTCAATGTGAAAAAAAAGTCCTAATAAACCTTGCAGCATGTTTGCATTGTTAGCAACATTTTATTAATAGAGTACTAATATTTGCTGAGAAATGATTTTTTTTTCCTGATACCCCATTTTTCTACACCATATGCCTCTAGCATAGATCTATACTAAGTCTAGAAGACCGTTAGGGCACCACAGATCTGGCTACAGTGTTCCCTCTATCTCTCACATTTATCTGTCCTTCTGACTGCCTCTGCGTCAAGCCTGTTCACTCTGGGATGTTGTCCTCCCATCTCTTTTTCTGCCTGCCTCTCTTTCTGCCTCCCTGAACTGTTCTTTGTAGGTTTGCTTTAGCCAGTCCTGAGATTGTGAGACATCGCATGGACATGCAGAAAGCAAATGAGATATGACAGAGGAAGATAATACAACAGAACAACAATGTCACTCAAATCATCCAGTCATGAAATAAGCCACTCATGTGACTTAGATACTAGTGCTCTCGTCCAAGTGTGATTCCAAGACACTCATTCTGCAGAAGATAAAAAAATCCAGCAAAACAACACCAACAGCAAAGAACACTTTCATTAATGTTATATATATAGCCTTGCATACATTTTTATTGGAGTCACAATGCCACTCTATGGGCATGCATTCACAATTGTATTTGAAGCAATCCATCCAGAGGCTTGATGACTCAGGAATGCCCCATAAATAAACTACAGTACTTAGGTCAAATGTGCCATCTTGAAAAAACCTTGACCGTTTTTGTGTTAGATTCACCTATATTTTCATGATAAATGTGATAAGTATAACAGCCTGATCATCTTGTTACCCGTTCTCACAGAGGAAATGAAGAAAGATAATATTTATTGAACAAGTGAGTCCATCATACTGAGGATCTATTAAAAAAACTAAGTAGAAAAAGATTTGTGACAAACCAAGACAGCACAATAAATCAGATTTGTTACATTTTGAAAGTTTTTTCTGAAATACTCGCCAAAATTGCTCAGACCACAGCGGCACTCACAAAACTCAAGACCATCTGAAAGGACAGGAACATAGCCCTCAGCTCAAAGATCAGACTGATGCGCGCCCTGGTCATGTCCATATTTTTGTATGCCTGTGAGTCATGGACACCAACAGCTGACTTGGAGAGAAGGATACAGGCCATGGAAATGAGATGCTTTCGACGACTCCTCGGCATCTCCTACAAGGACCGCATCACAACCGAGGAAGTCCGGAACAAAATTAGGCAAGCCATCGGGCCCCATGAAGAACTACTGACCACTGTGAAAAGATGCAAACTAAAGTGGTATGGGAACGTCTCACGATCGTCAGGGCTTGCCAAGACTGTGTTACAAGGCACAGTAAAAGGAGGGAGGATGAGAGGCAGACAAAGGAAAAGATGGGAGGACGTCTCAGAATGGACAGGGATGAGGCTCAGCGAAGCCTTGAGACAGTCCGAGAGGTGAGAGGAATGGAGAGAACTGGTTGCCAGATCATCTGTGGTGAACCAACGGTCGTCCAGACTACGAGACAAGTGAAGTGAAGTGAAGAAGAAAGTTTTTTCATCTTCCATCATGGCAAAAGCAAGCTAGACCAGTCAAGCTACACTAACAAATAAGGTGAAATAAAAATTAGAAGGAGACCATTGTAATAATTGGAAGAGGCAGCCTGAAAAAAACCCACTTGACTCCCAGACATCAGTGGTGGGCACAAATATCGAACAGACTTTCAAAGTCTCAGGATTCTCTTAAGATCTTGGCAGTTACTACATGGGCAACCTAGAGATTGATTCATTGTGGGAAATTTTTTTTCACATCCAAAAAATGACTAGGAACAAGTAATCCAATTTTTCAGAACAAATGTTTGAACTTGTTACTAGTGATCACCACATTAAAGAGAAGATAAAAACGTGAAACTTTTTACTATGTCCTGCGGAATTTTGTTATTTTTATCACAGTGAACATTAAAGTTATTTTTAAAATCCAGAAACTGAAAGAGTAAGTGGCATACTGCTCCACAACATAAAATATACGGAGTTTTAACTAATTCAAATGGGAAAATGCTCTGAGATTCACAAAGTCGATGATAAGATAAATCGTATTGCATTTTAGTCCTTTTTCCAAAGCAGCAAGTCCTATTATAGCATTGTCAGACAGTATTTGAGTGCGGCGCGAGTGTAGCTATTCTCAAACACTCTAACTTTTCCTCAGATTTATAGCATATACATAGAAAACAAATGTTTGCCCTGCAAACACTGCTTAACACAAGGCAATGCTTTCGGACAATGCATCGGACACCGAAGAACTGAGTCGGTCACTTGACCGATCGTTGAGTGCAAAAGACAAATTAATCGCATAGCAACATTCAATGCAGAAATCTAATAAAACACTGCTATCTGAGTATTGAAATCAGAGTCAAATCCCGAACAAAAGGACAGATTACACATACTGACATGCAGCGAAGCTGCATATATATCCTACTCTGTATGGTAACAACCGCAAGCAAAGGTTTCAGTCACAACCACTTCAGCATAAACTGCCGCTGCCAGATCAACACCACAACTACGATCGACAAATCATTCAGACACTCTCATAAGAATCTGCACAGCTAAATGACAACTTTCATTCACTCTATAGATCATATAATGCATGTACTCACCGATAACATCCAGTAGTTCATAATCGTCCCTATTGTTAGACCAGGGGATCTCAGCCATCTTGGTGGATTCAATGACCTTCACCTCACTATTGGGTTCATCCAAAACTGCTTCAATGGGCAAGCAAATAATTCAGAAAATGAAGTCAACATCCACACAGAACAAAATAAAATACTAAAATTAAATTATAAAATATATTTTACAGTTTTAAGAGGAATAAAATGAATTATTGCAAGATTTTTATTATTTCATTTTCGGTGAGGGAGAGTGCGTTATTATCATGGGTGCCGAACCGGAGCGTCGCAACGTGGGAACTTACTGGGATCTTCGTCCTTTGATACTAGAACGAGTCACAAATTCGAACTGAGCAGACCATCACGGCTTCTTGCCTAGGTATTACAGCGCTGAAGAAATTGATCAGAGACCGCTTTGATTCCGAACTGACCACACCCTTGCACGTATCCACGGAGCTACGGGCTCAGTCCGATCAGCAAGAAAGGTCATTACAATCACTCACCGAATCAGCACTGTTAGCACATATCTTTTGCTTGTTTTCGCACCTACAAAATTCGTGTCCACATTCAAACATAGCGATGAGGCTGCTTGTATGTGTGAGACTAGACATCAATTCCCCATGGAGGGCAGACCTTTACGAAGAACTGTCTTCGGAAGCGGCGTGGCGTGGCCAGCCTAACAGTAAACACGATAACCTATGCATTCTCTGTGACACAGGAATTAATATACCCAGTTCGGAGTGACAACTACTCAGGGGCGGATCTGGGGGGGGTGCAATGGGTGCAATTGCACCCCCCCCAGCGGGACAAAAAAAAAAAAAAAAAAAAAAAAAAAAGAAGAAAAGAAAGAAAGAAAAAAAAGAGATATGTTGATAATGTAGTAATGTAAATGTAATTGCACCCCACCCCACCCCCAAGCAAAAAGACAAAAAAATGAGAGAGAGACTCAGGGAAAGAGATGTTGATAAATATTGGAATGTAAATATAATTGCACCCCCCCACCTCCTCGGCTTAAAAAAAAGAAAGAGAGAAGCTGATAAATATAGTAATGTAAATGTAATTGCACCCCCCCCCCCCCCCCTCCCTCGGCAGAACAAAAAAGAGAAAGAGATGCTGATAAATATAGTAATGTAAATGTAATTCCACCCCAGCCAAAAAACTAACTAAATAAATTAAAGAAATAAAATACATAAACAATGATAATACATTTTAAAAAATGGAAAGAGAAATATGTTGATAAATATAGTGATGTAATTGCACACACACACACACACCCCCCCCCCCCCCCCCCCCCCCCAGCCAAAATAAAAAGGGGTGGGTGGGTGCAGAGAGAGAGATGCTGATAAATATAGGAATGCACTAGTAAAATTAAATGTAATTGCACCCCCCCCCCCCCCCCCCCCTTACACACACACACACACACTCACACATACAGCAAAAAAAAAAAAAAAAAGAGAGAGAGAGAGAGCCTGAGAGATGCTAATACAGGAATGAAAATAGACATTCCAGATGCTGTCAACAGATTTGCAACAAAATACAACACAGTCATGCGCCTTCAGCCACAGAAAATGTTGTCACATGATTAGGCCTATGACTAGGCAAATTCCTCCATGTGTGTGTTTATTCAATGTCTCTAGACTGACCAGGCCTGACTCCCACAACAAACTGGTTACAGATGTCTTCTTACATATTCGGAATAAAGATTATTAAATTCGAGGTATGATCTTGTTGCAAAGACTTTTTCCTCATGTTGTTTTTGTGAATTGTGATTCTTTATTATTAACATCGAACTTATTTAGCACTGTACATTTTCGAGCATGTGCTTCCCAAGAGAGAAACAGTTGGTCCTATCTCCACCCCCCAACACATCAGTGGCAAAATGTATCGCCTGAAAATAGCACTTTACACGCTCAGATTGCACCAGATTGCACCATTTTGCTTCCTTTTTATAAAAAAATTCCGGGGGGGCATGCCCCCGGACCCCCCTAGCATGCTCGGCGCTTCGCGCCGTCGGTTCGGCGCTTCGCGCCTTCGCTGATAAGATACAAAACAAAACAAAAAAGAACTTTGCACCCCCCCTTTCCAAACCCAGATCCGCCCCTGCTACTCTTTCCATTCCCAGGAGAGTAACCCACTTCCAGCTAAGACCCCAAAAAAGGAGTCGTGGTAATGGTAACCCGACCGACCCCATTTGTTTCCTGTCGACTTGATGTCTAAGTTGGCGAAAGTGTGGAGAAGGTGAAACATACACAAAGGTCAAACTCTATAAGGCCCTTGTAACACATATCGCCTTGTACAGATGCGCACACACGAGCACACATGCAAATAAGCACGCACGCGGACATGCACGCGCGCGTGCGCGCACACACAAACATACAAACGCGCGCGCACATACACAAAACACGTACAAGCGCGTGCACACACAAACACACGCGCAAAAACTAGCACACGTTAACACACACAAACACACACACAGAGTGTGTAGCAGTAGCAGTTGGCAACCGTCCTTCTCTATAGACAACGGTAGCGCCTAGGTGCGTCAGATGGCTTAAGGACAGTGACTGCAGCGGTGTGGAGTCATCCACCTATCGTATAGGTGTGACAGTCTCGGCCACACCCCCGAAGACTGCCACACCCCCGAAGACTGCCACACCCCCGAAGACTGCCACACCCCCGAAGACTGCCACCCCCTCGAAGACTGCCACCCCCACGAAGACTGCCACCCCCACAAAGACTGCCACCCCCACAAAAACTGCCACTCCCCCCCCCCTCCCGAAGACTGCCACCCCCCACCCCCCACCCCCACCCCCGAAGACACCCAGCATCCAAAGACTGCCACCCACCCACCCCCGAAGACTGCCAACCCCCCGAAGACTGCCACCCCCCCAAAGACTGCCACCACCCCCCCCCCCCGAAGACTGCCACCCCCTCCAAGACTGCCACCCCCCCGAAGGCTGCTACCCCCCGGAAGACTGCCACCATCCCGAAGACTGCCCCCCCCCCCCCCAAAGACTGCCACCCCTCAAAGACTGCCCACCCACCCCCCACCCCCGAAGACTGCCACCCTCCCCCAAGACTGACACCACCACCCCCCCCGAAGACTGCCCCCCCCCCAAAGACTGCCATCCCCCCCCCCCCCGAAGACCGCCCCCCCCCTGAAGACTGCCACCCACCCACCCACCCCAAAGACTGCCACCCCCTTCCCCCCCCCCCCCCCGAAGACCGCCATCCCCCCACCCTCGAAGACTGCCACCTTCCCCGAAGACTGCCACTCCCCCCTGTAGACCGCCACCCACCCCACAGACTGCCACCCCCCCCAAAGACTGCCACCCCCCACCCCCGAAGACTGCCAACCCCCCGAAGACTGCCACCCCCTCGCGAAGACTGCCACTCCCCCGAAGACTGCCACTCCCCCGAAGACTACCACCCCCTCGAAGACTGCCACCCCCTTGAAGACTGCCACCCCCCCCCCCCCCTCAAAGACTGCCACCCCCCACCCCACCCCCGAAGACTGCCACCCCCTCCCGAAGACTGCCACCACCACCCCACCCCCCGAAGACTGCCACAACCCCCGAAGACTGCCACCACCCCCGAAGACTGCCACCCCCCCGCAGACTTCCACCCCCTCGAAGACTGCCACCCCCTGAAGACTGCCACCCCCCCGAAGACTGCTACCCCCCGAAGACTGCCACCATCCCGAAGACTGCCACCATCCCGAAGACTGCCACCATCCCGAAGACTGCCACCATCCCGAAGACTGCCACCATCCCGAAGACTGCCACCATCCCGAAGACTGCCACCATCCTGAAGACAGCCACCATCCCGAAGACGGCCACCATCCCGAAGACGGCCACCATCCCGAAGACTGCCACCATCCCGAAGACTGCTACCCCCCGAAGACTGCCACCATCCCGAAGACTGCTACCCCCCGAAGACTGCCACCATCCCGAAGACGGCCACCATCCCGAAGACTGTCACACCCCCTAAGACTGCCACACACCCTCTAAGACTGCCACACCCCCCCTAAGACTGCCACACACACCCCTAAGACTGCCACACACTCTCTAAGACTGCCACACACCCTCTAAGACTGCCACACACCCCCCCTAAGACTGCCACACACCCTCTAAGACTGCCACACACCCTCTAAGACTGCCACACATCCCTAAGACTGCCACACACCCTCTAAGACTGACACACATCCCTAAGACTGCCACACACCCTCTAAGACTGCCACACCCTCTACAAACACAGAGTTGAGAGGAAGTTGTACTCTGCTCTTATCCTCTGCAGAGAATCGATTCTTCATCAAAACTTCACTATTTTTGTCCCATAATCTTCATTCATAAACCTAAATACAAAGAAAAGCAGCAAAGTGTGGATTTTAAAAGAGCAAACATGGACCTAGGGGTAAATTTGTGGCGACAGGTCATAAATCGTGACCATCCACAATACGATGAGGCGGATGATAGTACTGGAAATTCTGAGCTATGCAAACGGTCGTAAAGTGGAGATCTTTTTCTTGCCAATAAATGTAAAAGCTTGAAAATAGAAGATATAATTACAATGTACAAGGTACTGAAGACTGGATGCCACTGTTATGACGTTTTGAGAAAACGAGTTTTAAAGTTAAAATAACGTGTTTATAAATGGCAATGCAGTGTTGTCATCATGGTGGCCATTTTGAATGTGGCGTATTGGCTAGGTGGCCATTTTGAATGTGGCGTATTGGCTAGGTGGCCATTTTGAATGTGGCGTATTGGCTAGGTGGCCATTTTGAATGTGGCGTATTGGCTAGGTGGCCATTTTGAATGTGGCGTATTGGCTAGGTGGCCATTTTGAATGTGGCGTATTGGCTAGGTGACCAGTTGGGCGGCTGCCAATGGAAAGCTCTAAATAATAAAAACGATGGTTTGCTATGAACAAATGGGTGTAGGTTTTCAAATCTATCAAAATCTCAAAACTTGCATTTTGTAGTGGAGGGTCACATTTATATTTCACACACAAAATTCCCAAACCGTCACGAAATTAGTCGAGATTAAGGTAACCTGGCCAAATATAAAGGAGGTCAGATTGAGACTGCACAGTTATGTGTGTGTGTGTGTGTGTGTGTGTGTGTGCTCTCATCGACGATGAAATCGACATGAGAATTGCAAAAGCCAGTGAGGCCTTTGGCAGACTGCATGCCAGTGTCTGGAACAGAAGGGGCATCAGACTCCAGACAAAGCTGAAGGTTTACCAAGCCACTGTCCTACCCTCACTGCTATATACGTGCGAAACGTGAACTATCTCCTATCACCTGCCTCAGAAGACTCCTGACTATCAAGTGGCAAGACAGGATTCCAGACACTGAAGTCCTCGCCCGCACAGGTCTGCCCAGCCTCCACATCATAGTGCAGGCACGACTGAGATGGGATGGATGGATGGATGGAGTTTAAGGACCTATCAGCCTTGTAGGCACTACAAGGCCACAACGTTAATAAACATCCATCTTTACGAAAGTATTAAAAAAACTCCACGACAATGGAGTCTAGTACAGTTCACCTAACGAGTCACATAAAATGCATTAAATCGAGTCCCTCTGCCCATCATCCCGCGGAGGCTGTGTAGAACCTTCAAACACGAAAAAGCAGTAAGGGCGGTAACGACTGAGATGGGCAGGCCATGAACCTCGCATGCTAGAACACCGTTTGCGAAAGGGGCTCTTCTACGGTGTGCTACAACACGGCAAACGTTCCCAGGGAGGTCAAAGAAAGCACTTCAAGGACTCCCTGAAGTCCTCTTTGAAGGCCTTCAATATTAATCATGACACCTGGGAGCAGACTGATCTCGACAGATCTCGCTGGCGCTCCCGTGTCTACCAGGGCTCCCTGATATGAGAGGCAAATAGGACTGCTGCAGCCGAGCAGAAGAGACTGGCCAGGGAAGTCCGAGCCAGCAAACCACAACTGCCGGCCACCATGTCCTGTCCCCACTGCCAACGAGCTTTCCGTGCAAGGATTGGCTTTATCAGCCGTCAGTGCACACACCAATCAGCTGCGACTCTTCTGCCCCCGGATGACTGATTGGTCGTCGTTAATGCCGATGGACAAGAAGAAATGTGAATAAATATGCATACAGTAGATTCTTCTGAACATGGAACAGCACACAGTTTGTTGTTTACCTTCGATGTTTGTTTTTTTAATGATCGAAAAACATTAATGCTTGGGATGGCAGTTGGTTGGTGTTTTACGGCCTATCAGCCTTTGTAGGCTATGTAAGGCCATTAAGCACGAAAATCACTAGAACTGTTTGGAGTAAACGCAAACCAAGTCACGGTGTCCCTAGTTATTCGCCTTTTACGAATCGCGTAGGGAGACGCGGTGGGTCAATTCTTACCCCGAACCTACAGGGGGTGGGATGGCAGGAAAAGGGTGGGTTACCGTAACCACAACTATTTTTGTGAAGCTTTTTGTTTTTATTTTTATTTGTTGCCAAAGCAACTTTTTTTGCTTCTGGCAGCGAAGACGTTTAACTCGGCTCCGTCTGTCCCCTCGTCCTTCCTGCAGCCTTCCCTTCTCCTGACCTTGACCCTTCTGATGGCCCCCGTGCCTTTTCAACTGTAATATATGTAACTGTATGCGTGTAACCATGTGTGTAACTATGTGTGTAACTGTATATGTGTAACTGTGGAACTGTATGTGTAGAACTATGTGTGGAACTGTATGTGTGGAACTATGCGTGGAACTGTATGTGTGGAACTGTATGTGTGGAACTATATGTGTGGAACTGTATGTGTGGAACTGTATGTGTGGAAATGTATGTAACTGTTTCTGTGCTAACTGTATGTCTGTAGCAGTGGTATGTGTGCAGGAAATGTGTCTATTTACAGTCCTCGATATCGTAGGGGTAGCTCAGACTTCGGAGAATGCTCCTAATTCGCCGAGAAATCTTTGACCCATGGGGAGATTTGTAATCTGAAACAAGCAGAAAGGTTGGGGTTAGACCAGGGAAAGAAGAGATGGCTGGATGGATTCACGGTTGGATGGATGAGTGGATGGTGGATGGATGGATATATGGATGGATAGACGGTTAGATGGATAGACGGATAGATGGATCGACGGATACATGGGTGGGTGGATGGATGATGGATGGATGGATGGATGGATGGATGGATGGATAGATACATGGGTGGCTGGATGAATGGCTGGATGGCTGAATGGATGCACGGGTGGATGGGTGAATGGATGCAAGGAGGGATTGGTGCATGGGTAAAGATGGATGGAAACATGCATGCCATGGCAAGAAAGTCCCAATGAAGCGAGGCAATAAGACTTCTTCCGAGGAAGAACCCCCATTAAGAAGTGTTTTAGCCTTTTAAACTTCCCGACACTCTCGGGGGAGAGGGCCACACTTGGGCAGGGCTGTTGTGAACCATTTGCACTCTGTGTGCACATCATTGGGCAGAACCTGCCTGCTTCCGCTACTGCTGAGCAGTAGGGCTCTGGTCTCTGGTGTTTCACCCGACCCAAATCCAGCACGATGCCTTCTCTGCTGACTATCGGAGCCCTCACCACCTTTGTGTATTGGCAGCTGGAGAGGCCAAGCTAGCTGCAGGTGTTGGGAACAGGGTGACCTACAAAATCCATAGTTT
>JAWQFJ010002887.1:62500-73341 GCA_034096865.1 Theodoxus fluviatilis | reverse complement strand
TGTTGTTCGTCCGTCGAGTCGACGAGGACCACTCTAGTCCATCCGGGGGGTTGCTGGGACTGGTTCTGTCTGTGTGTGCGCAGATGGCTAACGAGGCCGATCCTGGCACGGAAGGTTCGGGAACAGAAGGGACATGGGACAAGTGGGACGTCTCCAGGGGGGTTGACAGCATGGGCCTTGCGGGCTTGCCTCTTCTTTTCTGCGGCAGTGATCCTGTTTGCCTCGCATGTCTTGGCACCTTTGTGGATGGAAGAGCGCCAGGTGGATCGGTCCATTGCAGCCCGTTCCCACGTGTCTGGATTGATGGCAAAAGCTTTCAGTGAAGCTTTCAGGGTGTCTTTGAAGCGCTTCTTTTGCCCACCGTGGGACCGCTGGCCATGCTGGAGCTCGCCATAGAAGAGTCTCTTTGGCAGTCTCTCGTCTGGCATCCGGACTACGTGTCCTGCCCAGCGAAGCTGTGACTGCATCAGGAGGGTGAAGATGCTGGGGAGACCTGCTTTGGTCAGTACCACTGTGTCTGGAATTTTGTCCTGCCATTTTATGCCGAGGATCTTCCTGAGGCTTGTTGTGTGAAAGTGGTTCAGTTTTCTAGCATGGCGTTGATAGACAGTCCACGTTTCACATGCATATAGCAGTGTGGGGAGCACCACTGCCCTGTATACTTTCAGCTTGGTCTGAGTGGTAATGCCTCTTCTGTTCCAGACATTTGGATATAACCTGCCAAAAGTGGAGCTGGCTCTGGCAATTCTAATGTTTACTTCGTCATCGATGGTAGCATTCTGAGACAGTGTGCTGCCTAGGTATGTGAAACGGTTCACTGTGTTTAGTCTCTGGCCGTTGACAGTGATGTTGGGCTCAACGTAGGGCTTTCCAGGCGCGGGCTGATGGAGGACTTCAGTCTTCTTTGTACTGATCGTCAGACCAAAGTTTGTGCAGGCGCTGGAGAACAGATTAACGTTTCGTTGCATGTCGGCTTCTGAGACAGCGTTGAGGGCACAGTCATCGGCAAACAGCAGATCCCTGATGATGTCTGTCATAACCTTGTTTTTTGCCTGGAGCCTCCGCAGGTTGAACAGTTTGCCGTCTGTGCGGTACCTCAGGTTGACACCAACGTCCTCGTCTCTGAAGGCCTCTGACAGCATGGCGGAAAACATTAGGCTAAACAGTGTTGGTGCCAGGACGCAGCCCTGCTTGACCCCGTTTGTGACTGGGAAAGGGTCAGATGACTCTCCGCTGTCCTGGACTCTGGCCTGCATGCCCTCGTGGAATTGTTGCACCAAGACGATGAATTTCCTTGGGCAACCGTACTTGGCCATGATCTTCCACAGGCCCTCTCTACTAACGGTGTCAAACGCCTTGGTCAGGTCAACATAGGTGGAGAACAAGTCGGAGTTCTGCTCCTGACATTTCTCTTGCAGCTGCCTGGCAGCGAACACCATGTCGATGGTTCCTCGTTCTTTTCGGAATCCACACTGACTTTCAGGCAGGAGTCCTTGGTCAAGGTGGGCTGTGAGGCGGTTGAGCAGGATTCTGGCAAGGATCTTTCCTGCGATAGAAAGCAGTGATATGCCTCTATGGTTGTCACAAGCCTGTCTATTTCCTTTTCGCTTATAGAGATGTATAATGGAGGCATCTTTGAAATCCTGCGGAATCGTCTCTTGCTCCCACGTCAAGAGAAACAGCTGGTGGAGCCTTTCAGTCAGGGCTGTTCCCCCCTCCTTGTAGACCTCAGCTGGTATGGCATCTGAACCAGGTGCTTTGCCACTGGAGAGAAGACAAATTGCTTTCTGGGTCTCAAGCAAGGATGGGGGGTCATCCAGTGCTTCGTTGGTGGGCACTTGTGGGAGACGATTGATGGCTTCTTCGTTGATTGTCGAAGGGCGATTTAGGATGTTGTCGAAATGTTCGGCCCACCTCTCCAAGATCTTCTCTTTGTCTGTGATGAGTATGTTACCGTCTGCGCTGAGGAGGGGGTTTGATCCTGAGGACGTGGGGCCATACACTTCTTTCAAGGCGTTGTAGAAGTTCTTATAGTCATGCCTGTCTGCATATCCTTGGATCTCGTCGGCTTTGTTGCTGAGCCAATTGTCCTGCATCTGACGGAGCTTTTGCTGTACAGTTCTGCGTATGTTGTAGAACGCATCTCTCCTTGCCGTGGACTTGGGGTAATTGAGGCAAGCTTGGTGGAGGTGGTGTTTCTCATCCAGTAACTGCTTGATGTCTTCGCAGTTCTCATCAAACCAGTCCTTGTGTTTCCTGGTCTGGGGCCCCAGGGTCTCTGTAGCTGTGGTGTAAATCAGCTCTCTGAGTGACGCCCAATGTGCCTCCACATTCTGGTTGTCCGGAGAGGTGGATTTCAAGCGCTCTTCCAGAGCGTCCGCAAAGGACTGCTTGCAGCTGGCGGTCCTCAGCTTGGCAACATTCAGCCGTTTGGGGGCCTTTTCCCCTTGAGGGCGTCGTTTAGGCTGAATGCGGATGTTGATCTTGGAGATAATGAGGCGGTGGTCTGTCCAGCATTCAGCGCCGCACATGGACTTGGTCACTCGTACATCCTGCCTGTCCCTCTTCCTCACGATGACGTAGTCAATAAGATGCCAGTGCTTTGAGCGGGGGTGCATCCATGATGTCCGGTTACGGGTAGGTAGGCGGAAGATCGTGTTGGTGATTAGCAGTTCATGCTCAGCGCAGGTCTGGAGCAAGAGAAGACCGTTGCTGTTGCAGTGGCCCACTCCGTGATGTCCAAGGACTCCTTCCCAGGCAACGTTGTCCTTGCCAACTCTTGCGTTGAAGTCACCTAGCAAGATGAGTTTGTCCGCCTTTGGAACATCGACAATGACAGTGTGAAGATCTTCGTAAAACTTTGCCTTCACTTCATCTGGGTTGGTCATGGTTGGGGCGTAGGCACTGATGATGGTGAGATGCTTCCTTCCAGCCATCAGTGGGAGTTTTAGGGTCATGAGCCTGTCGTTCACTCCCTTGGGAAGTCCAGCCAACTTACTGACAAGAGTTGTCCTAACTGCAAAGCCAACGCCAGCTTCACGCCGCTCCTCGCTAGGTCTGCCACTCCAGAAGAATGTGTAACCAGAGCCTCTTTCGCAGAGCTCTCCTTCTCCCGCGAACCTGGTCTCGCTCAGGGCTGCGATGTCGATGCCGTATCTGGCGAGTTCTTTACCAATCAGGGCTGTTCTCCTCTGTGGTCTGTCTGCATCGTCTCTGTCCAGGAGTGTGCGCACATTCCATGCGCCCAATTTGAGAGGAACTATCCTCGTTTTCTTCTTTTTGTCTTTTGTGATTCGACCGCTGGTATAGGGTCCCCTCCAGCCGCGGTGAGCTGGCTAGGGAAGGCTGGAGCAGGCAATGTTTAGGGCACCTTTTCTAGCCCCTTCCTCTTGCCATGGAGGTGAGCAGTGCATTCCTGAAGAGGGCTGCTCAGTCGCCCAGGGGGCTGCCGGACTCCACCGCTGCTCCGTGTCAGCGAAGAACGACCCAATGCCCTGGGCCGCCTGTGTGCAGGGTTACGGCTACGGCTCCCAGTGTACCCACACCTGCCGCTTCGTCGCTTGCCTGTCGCCACAGGACTTGTCGGTGAATGATGGGATGGGATGGATGACAAAAGTGACTTGCGCGATGATTTGGATTTAAGTGAGAAAGAGTTGCGCAGTTCGTCGACCTCACTCTCTCGCCCGAGACCATCTTGATCCAGTGGCAGGACAGAGTCGAGACGGCTGGAGACAGAAACGGGTGCAGTGGATGGCCATGATGTCCTATGTGTCTTGTCATGCCCTTAGCGCTCCACAACGCTTTGCTGGGAATCGCCTTCTTGACCGTTGACCATCTAGTGGTTCCTCCGCTCAGTCCGCCGAATCCAGTCTTCACGTGCTTAGGTAGACATACCTAGATCACCGAGGGTTCGAGACCCGTCGGCTACCCTCACCAGGTTTAGCCAGCCAGTCGAAGCTGTTGCCCGGGGTGTGGCCACTGCGCACGCTACAGTTTCTAGGAGCCACTGGTGAGAGCTGGGTGACAAGGGGGGACCAAAGGTGGACGAACTACTCCCATAGAGAGCACGACGTGTACCTCCACCAGAGGTACTACCCCTCCTTGAGCACCCCACAACATGGAACCTTCACTAGAGGTTTTGCAATACAGTATGTTCATACTAATTTCCACACACATAGCATCCATTGGGTTTGGTTTTTACATTACAAAACCAAACAAAGGACAAAACTGTGCACCAACTCTCCATGGGGGGGGGAAAAAGCATTGGTAATGTACAAACAAATCTTATATTTAACATCATCGCCAAACAAGACTCTGCCATGTTGGCATTGATATCCACAAAACAAGATACTACTTGTCTGACATACCCCTTGTTCAAAACACTGGTTACACCATCCACACAGTCAATGGTGACATTATTCTAATCGTCTACACATGCAGATCAACTGTTCTTCCACTTCCCATTCTACACTGGATGGTACACAGTCAAACACTGATTTGGCATAAATACCAAAGTACCTTTTCATAGGGAATGCCAAAAAGAAAATTTTTGTCATGAAAACTTAAATAGAAAAGGTAATAATTCATAAATAAAATCACCATGTACTTGCTGAACAAGAGACATCTAGAAGCATCCCTCTATATTGAGTAATGCATTTTCAACTTAGCACATGCAGCCTAATGATATCTTCACACTCAATTACCCATGACCGGAAACACATTCATGCAAGCATTAGCGCGCGTGCACACACACACACACACACACACACACACACACACACACACACGCACACACACACACACACACACACCTCCCTTCACCACCCACTCCCCCATCCCCATCCACCCCCCTTATTAATTTCAGCTTGAACTGAATATAAGAGGGGCAGCTATGACCATTTCACTACCCTTGTAAAATAAAATTCAGTTCAATTCATTTCTCTCAAACACACATCCAAAACAATATCAGTTTGAGTCAATTGATAGGGCTCCCTATTATCACAATGTAGAACAAATGCCCAGATACATTTATATGTCAAGGTCCATAACTCCTCAAAGGTTGCCGAGCCATAAGTTCTGATAAGTGACACTGTACAACAGCTTATAATATCTTTGACTTGTCTGAACACAGGGATTTGTTCTGTGCAACCTCTTTCATGGGAACTACCTCAAACGTTAAACAGAACATCTCTCTGGTCTTAAGCCTCAACCAGCCATCCCACCCCACCTCTCACCTGAACATTCATTCACCTACCCACTCACCCATACCCCGAGATTTCCACATGCTCAGAGGCTGCAATGTGCAAAACATCTGCAGCTATGCTCTGTCTCCCCAGGGTTAGGCATGAACTATACATTCATTGGTGTTACTATGTAAAACGGATCAATGTAAGAATGCATATGTAAAGCAAGGGGCTGCACAATAATTTAGAAAACGTGATCCCTTAGTCAGATGACAGATAATGACCATGACTAATGATGACAATAAAGACAACAACAACGATGATGATGATGATGATGATGATGATGATGTTGATGAAGATGATGCTGTTAATGAAGGCTGCAGCTGCTGCTGCTGACAACAATGACAATGACGATGATGATGACTATCACAACAATAGTGACAATTTTGATATTCCAATAAATATACAACAGCATTGTCTTGTCAATTAAGTCATCTACTTCTTTCCGGAAAGGAAATGTGATAATCAACCCTTATCAACAAGAGCAAATAAAACATCGAGAATGACAAATGGCATTCTAGAAAGTTATGATGACACAAACCCTGATTTCCAACACTTATGTGCCAACATTGCACCACTCCAGTGAAAAATCAGAGACTCTCCACCTGTAAGTCGCTTTGGGATCTGACCGGGAAGAAAATGATACAACCAAAATAAGGACAGGCACTGGCATACCTCTCCAATCTGTGTGTGTGTGTGTGTGTGTAGGAACTTGCTTTTGTATTGAGTGAGGGGGCAAGAAATGAGCAGAATGAACATATTCCACTGGCTTATGCAGTTATGCATATTGTAATGGTCATTACTCAATGATTATCTTATCATGGAACATTGGTCAGATGCTTTCTGACTGCATGCACCACGCTGACTTGGAAAGGCTTCCCGAGACAGGCCACACAAGTGGACTCATCTGAGATGAGGGGTGTGGTAAGGACAGCCAAGTTAGCGGGCCACACAAGCTAGTGGGCCACACCATCTGATTGGCAAATGTTATTGGTCAGTTAATCTGCAGTGAATTCGAAGTGATTCACTCACACTCAATGACAAAAGCATATAAAGATTCGGAAAAACCTCGTAAAAACGCAGTCAATCAGATGCTGTGGCCCGCTACCTTGTGTGGCCCGCTAACTTGGCTGTCTTTCCGACACCCCTCTCCCCAGATGAGTCCACTAGTGTAAAGTGGAAGCCTCTCCGCTGACTCTAAGCCACTGCTTCTAATAGTTCTATTGTTGGTAAGGCAAGAGATACAAAGAAAAAAAACACATCATGACCATGCTTTCATGCAAGGTTTGAAGACCTTGCATTTCATTCTTTGCTACTGTGTATTGTCCTGTAACATCAAACTTCATCCTAGCCACCTTTCCCACACTGCCTCTGGCCACCCAGCAAAGGAGTGGGCTAGCGATCACGTTTTCCAGTTTTCCTATTCAATGTTCTGAAGTTAGAGAACATGGGAGGAGCAACAAGCACTTCTGCCCCAAGCTCGTCAGCAGACTGCTACACAATCCCCTCCAGTCAGCTTGACATCGCAGGGGGACTGAAAAACTGTTGAGCTAAACAGTGTAAGGTTAACAGGCAATAAAGGAAGTGACATTCCAAAATCTCCCTTGTAATCACAACCGCTGCCCAAAACTGCGTGCAACGAACATAATGCCTGCATCTAGAGCAAATATTTTGATTTCGTTTGGTGTGTTTTTTAAATAATTTGCATCAAATGCACAATGCATGTGCAGCTAAAGCTTGTAATGAACTCCTCTTTCACCCATCCTCCCACTCCTCCACTCCCCTCTTCCATTCGTCCTCTCCCTTTGCCATGAGTTAGAGCTTAACATTCAATAGGCACTGTAGTGTAGTGCACAGCTGAGTGATAGGTAAAAATTGTGTGTGCACATTCATTCTTGTGTTGAGATAAGCCAAGTCAGTGTGTCAAGTACTGCCGATGTTAATGAAAAGGAGGAAAGATGGTCCAGACCAAACAACTGCTCAAGGTATCCAGAGTATCTAGCCATTGGATGTCAAACTACGTGGAGAGGACTGTATTTAGAGCAAGTAGGGGGAAATTCAGGAGTTAACAGCTGGGGCACAGCCTACAGCTAGGTTGGTCCAGGAATGACAGCATGAGGTGAAGAAAGGGGATATGGGATTTCATGCATTAACAGAATAATCTTGCATCAAGAGAAAAAAGTTTCTGAGTGCCCAGCTATGGCACACTTCAGTTTCAGATGCATCACAGACATGCAACTACTGAACTAGGCAGACTGTGAGAGGAGACTGCTGGTCAGCACATCTCCACATGATCTCATCCCTTCTTGTCAGTTTGACAGCTTTGAAGCAGAGATAGCCAAGAAGGCCAAGATTACTTTATCCATCATAATGAGACAGCAATACCAACAGCAGGCTACCATTGAAGCAGTCCGGCCATGGTCATCAAAGATCAAACACCAGGCTAGGCATGCATCTTTCCTGACATAAGGGAACGATTTTCATCCCATGCCCCTTAATGGGACACATTGCTGCTTGGAGCTATATATAGTCATGCTACTGGAGCAGGCTCCAAAAGCTCTGTGGACCTACCAGGGACATCTGGTAGCAGCCTTCAGTGTGAAACCCTTAAAACAGTCCATGCCCTGAAGTTTTCAGTACAACAGTGCAGTTTCTGTCCACAAAACACCTAATTTTCATATCCATGCAAGTCAGCCCAGCCATGGCTTTCCACTTCCTGGCTTTATTTGAATCATTCCCTAATGGAAAAGAAAATTGTATCAAAACAGAGAGAAGGGGATGGACAGCAGCAAATAGCCATGACAGACTTTGACATTCGAAGAGAGCCCTTTGACACTCTAAGTGAGCACCTCCTGGTTCTGCCGAAAGAACTCCTCCAGCGCTGCCAGCACCTTCAGAGTCTCCGGGCTGGCGTCCAGCTTGATGTAGCGCAGCAGCAGTCCTCCACTGCCACACGTCCTCAGGAACAGGCAGGCTCTGCAGTGTCACATGGCGTCAGTCATGGCATGGATGCAGTGGTGATGGTGGTGGTGGGTGGTGATGGAGGGGGTGGTGATGGTGGTGGTGGGTGGTGAGGTAGTGGTGGTGATGGTGGTAGTGGTGGTGGGTGGTGGTGGTGGGTGGTGGTGGTGGTGGTGGTGGTGGTGGGTGGTGGTGGTGGTGGTGGTGGTGGTGGTGGTGGTGGTGGTGGTGGTGGTGGTGGTGATGGTGGTGGTGGTGGTGGTGGTGATGGTGGGTGGTGGGCAGTGGGTGGTGGGGGTGGTGGGTGGTGGTGGGTGGTGGTGGTGGTGGTGGTGGTGGTGGTGGTTGTGGTGGTGGTGGTGGTGGTGGTGGTGGTGGTGGTGGTGGTGGTGGTGGTGATGGTGGTGGTGGTGGTGGTGGTGGTGATGATGACACCAATGACAACAGAAAATGATTTAGTGATGGCTGCGGCAGTGGCAATGAAAAGAATAAGGGACAACATCCTAAACTTATCAAGTGTATTTCCTGTTTAGAAATTTAGGTAAGCCAAAAAAATCATCAGCATTTTCCATTCAATGTAACATATTAAATGAAAAGACTGACTGGAAAATCCTGTAATAAATGCTATAAAACATGCAGCTACTCTCTAGAAGGGTCATAAAGCCTACAAAAAGTACATTTAAGAATGAAGGTACTTTACAGTCCTTCATGAGTACACTCTGTAGATCTGCTGTGTTCAATGAACAGAGACCGGATGCAAGAGCCAGGCAACACAAAATTGCTTGTGAATGAAATAAACAGTGTAACCACTGAATGCTATGATCAAGCAGGTGACACCAGATGCAAAAGGCTGGCCTTACCTGTACAGTGCATACAGGTCCACTTCTGCTTGCTTGACAAATCTTTTCAGCTTGTTCAAATTGTGGATGAACTGGAAAAAAAACTAAACTAATTAGCTTTTGGGTTAATATGTTAACAAATTCAGTTCATTTACAAGAAGCGCATATTGCCTTGAATCAAGGTAGTTATGGGCATAATGATTCACGATTTTGAGCCCAAGTACTGAATTAATGGAAACTGTGAGTTAAAAAATCAACATTAAAATGGCAGGAATGGAGCATTCTCAATAAACATGTCAAAAAGAAGGGCAAAGCCCATACGACTCACATGCTTTACCTTGACCTTTACATGACCTTGACCTTCAGGTGACCCTCAAGGTCAAGGCCAAACAACTACACCTAGCAATGACATACACTAAGAAATGCTTTACACAATTTTCCTACCAAAATACATGTGGCCTTGACCCAAGGTCAAGGTCATCCAAGGTCATGCAACACAAAGCTGTTAATTCAAGACATAGGAAGCACAATGGTGATTATTGGCAATTTCTACCATGAGATATGGTCACTTTTAGTGGTTCACTACCCCATTTTGGTCACATTTCATAAGGGTCAAAGTGACCTTCACCTTGATGATATGTGACCAAATGTGTCTCATGATGAAAGTATAACATGTGCCCCACATAATTATTAAGTTTGAAACAGTTATCTTTCATAGTTCAGGGTCAGTGTCACTTCAAAATATGTATACAATCCAAATTTGAAGAGCTCCTGTGACCTTGACCTTGAAGCAAGGTCAACCAAACTGGTATCAAAAGATAGGGCTTACTTTGCCCTACATACCATATATAGTGAGGTATCTAATCTCAGAAACTTCAGAGAAAATTGAGAAAATGTGAAAAATGGCTGCTTTTTAGACAACATTTATGGCCCCTGCGACCTTGACCTTGAAGCAAGGTCAAGTCACTGTGTGTGTTTTTTGAGGCCTTGTCATCATACACCATCATGCCAAATTGGGTGTTGATAGACTTAATAATCTCCGAGAAAAATCCAACGTTAAAGTTTTAAACGGACGCCAGGACGACCGGACGCCCGAAACGGGTGAGTACATAGACTCACTTTTGCTTCGCATGTGAGTCAAAAACAAATAGCAAATGTGACATGATCACACAGACAAACCATGCCACACTCTTTATACATGATTTTTTACATGATAACATCACCATTCATTGTGTTTGGCTGATGTTTTAGTAAAGTTAAAACAAAATTCAACTTCATGAAAACCCTCCACACAACCACCAAATAATCACAAAGACAAGACTACCTAGGGCTCTAAATCCTATCTACCCATCCACTCCCACCCCAGTTATGCCTGAAGTATTGCAGGTCGGCTTACAGAAATTTATCATTACAGTGGCCACACTCAAAGGGATGCACAATGAAAACTGCAGGTGGCCTCCTGGGAAAATGTCACAAACCAGCCCTATGAAAGCCAGTTTGAGTCTTGGCTACTTCGGGATACCATTCAACTTGGTCCCAGCTTTTCAGTCATACATGTCCCAAATTTAGTATTCCCACACCATTTTGTTTCGGTGTTCAAAGTCCAAATCCAGCTGATGTATCCACCAGTTCAAAAGCCCCAAAATAATGTGCAGCAGTTTTTGGAGTGAAACGGTGCAATGACTGTTGTCCAGATTGTCTTACCCCCAGTTTGACCGACTCCAGTGACTCCCTGAGCTTGGTGATGTTGTTGACATCAATGGCCATCAGGTGCTCAGCAGCCACGGTGCAGAAGTGG
>JAWQFJ010002887.1:10000-57500 GCA_034096865.1 Theodoxus fluviatilis | reverse complement strand
TCAGGCACATGCTGGAGACAGCAATGACCAAAGGTGGAGAGAGGAATGTGAAGACAGAGCGAACACTCTCCTACCTTCTTGCTGGCAGGCAGGCCACTAGAGTCAGGTGGGGAGGAGAAGGCAGCAGGCTGGAGAAAGATTTAGTAGTGAGAAACACTTGGCCCTAATTGGCAATGGCCACTCAGAGGGGATCAGTGGGGCAGCAGTGGGTGCAGACTGGGAGATCCACAGAGACATATGTCACAAGATAACAACACTTTCTTGGTGTTTGAAACCCACAAGGTTTTTGTAATGAGAAAAAAATAGGAGAAAGTCTCATCTGCTACAGAAATGTCTCATTTTTGCTGTCTTATTCAGACATAAGGCAGCATGAGCTTCTCCTATGCACTATTTCCAATGTATTGGCCACTCTATAGTTGCCACTGTCTATGGCTACCAATCATGCACTGTGAACAAGTATTTGAGGTTTCAACTACTACTCTGGCTGACAGAAATCCTTCCTCAGCAAAAACTGCTCTTTACTGTGTTCATATAGTAAGGTACCTCTAGAACAAAACTTGTAGTTTTTGTTATATCATTGATAATGTTGCTTTTGGTGATGTTTTCAGCCTCTGTATGTTGAGGAAATTCTAACATGATAAATATGAAACTGCTCTTTAGAGAAAAGCCAGGGTTTTGAATATAGATAGTAAAGTGGCATTTTTATAGCACTGTTCCACCACCAGTCCTATTTGGGGGGGAGGGGGGGAGCATACATGTATACTCTCAACACTATAAATAAACTTGACATAGCTATCTTTCCCTTGTGATGCCCATCTAAATCCTTGTGCATTGCTGCTATTCCTGGGTGAAGTGTCTGCAGCCTCTTTGTCCAACATTGATCGTTGTCATTGTCATCATCACCATCATCATCATCATCATCATTACCATCATCATCATCACCTGCCAGGCTGCCTTCTCAGCCACTTGAAATGGCGTAGACTTCAGCCTATCTGAGTTGAAGATTTGAAAATACAATCTTTGTTGGGAATGGGACTGTTTTCTTCATGTTACTGAACAAAAAAGAAACTCAAATGTCACAATAGCTAGAATAGAAACTATCTATTGAAGTTTGGATTGTACTAATTTCCTCAAAAATAAAAAAGAAAGAACAGAAAAATAGTGCATGAATGTGGGGAAAAGGTGCCAGAAAATTCTGAAAATTACTAGGAATAGCCCAGAAATAAAAACAGGTTTTTAAGTCAAATTTGTTTACTAATGTGGTGGAGCCAAGGTGGTGTTGTGCCTGGTTGGTGATGCAGGCTCCTGGTCCGTTGATGTACAAGACAGGGAGGAGGCAAACCCGCGGCGTTTCCAGTTTTCTTTATTAAACTTGGATGACAGTGGTCTCCCAAAAGACTGGTGGTGAGCGTCCCTGTAGACCTGCCGACAGTCCCTCCTTATCAAAGAAATGCGCGGACCTCAGGGGAGCCAGGCTTGGGATCGGCGGTCGCGGATCTCAGCCTGTCTCTGAGATGTGTTTTTATAATGATAGAAAAAGGCTCATTGCTGCCTTATACTTACTCGAAATTATTCACACTCGATAGGCATAACAAAGTCAACCGAATGAATATTGCACCATTGCAATCAGATGTCTTAATTTAGAGAAAGCATCAAATTTGTCTCTTGTTTCTAACAATTTAGGCATAGCGCGCGCAAGAAACGACAGGAGGGACTATCAGCGCTCACATGTCAAGTTCAATTAACAAACGATAAGGGAAGGTGGCTCTGCCCCCTCCCGGACTGATAAGCTACATAGTAGGCTGGTCCCACAATGATAGAGGGAGGAGAGAGGGGAACAAATGTTGGGGGGGGGGGAGGGGGGGAGGAGGAGAGAGAGACACAGAGAGAGAGAGAGAGAGAGAGAGAGAGAGAGAGAGAGAGAGAGAGAGAGAGAGAGAGAGAGAGAGAGAGAGAGAGTCCATGTAAAGACTTTGGGCTTCACTTCACCCGGTCACACTAAGCTCTGACTTTTCCTATTCATTATGTACACATTAGCAGTCTACCACTTAAAATAGGTTCTTATTTGCAAAAGTAAATTGCAAACAAACCTAGTCATACTGGTTTAGTTACAATGGCAGTTTACCATCATACTTTTGTCTTGAATGTCATTTCTGCACAACCTTCACAGGCAGCAAGCCAGAATTTGTCAAATCTCATTGCATCTCCAATTCTATTTATTACAGTGAAATTTAAGAGGTACCTATCATTACTTATATGTCCTTCCCATTATCTAAGGTTCAATCATGTTAAAAATCAGAACAGATTTGTGATCTGACTGTTGAACCTCTAAAGGGATTCATTAATGATATATCCTAGCATGTCAACAGTGCAGTGTCCCTGTATGTTTCTTGTCAAGGGAATTAATGCACTGTAAACTTCAGTCATAATGGCAGGGGTTATGTAAATATTCACTTTAACTTGACACTTTTCTAGGTCTGGATGTAATTGAAAGTGCACCTTTGCAGGAAGTGCAGTGATGAATTTGGAAAAGAGACACTTGACCATGCACACATGCTACAAAATGTGAACAAAGGAATGAACAAACATGACATTGCTACATATCTACTCATGCTCACAACCAGATCAAGTCTGACACAGATTTGCAAAATAAATTCACACCTACTGCTGAAGTTAAGGAGCTACGCAAAGTATAATTACACTTACAAAGGCAGTAGCAAAAACCACTGTGTACTGACAGGGAAACAAGATAGACTAGCATAGTAACATCAGTGAGAAACATGAAATTCAGAGTCCAAATTAATTTTAACATTATATTTATCTGTGAGATGTATAACTTTCACATGTTTACATCAAAGCCATGAAATTAAAAAAAGAGAGAAAAGTTCATTATATCCTTTTCTTTTTCTTCTTCTTTTTTCTCTTCTTTAGTACTGAAAAATATAACTATTTTCATAATAATGAAAAAATAAGTCAAATATGAAGGTGCCTTAGCTACAATCTCACACACATGCTAGTTAGTCATGATATCTGTCCAAGTACACCCATTCCAGGTTCCTACTGATAACTGAAGTAACAGCAGGCTGTCTGAGACAGAAGACCCCCTACCTCTGCATCCAGAAGTGTCACCATTCCATTGCTGTACTGCTCCAACTCATTTCGGAATATGGATTTGGGTCAAGGAGAGGTGACCAATATATTGGGTGGACGGATGGAGTTTTATGGCTTATCAGCCTACGGAGGCTATGTAAGGCTTTTAAGCATGAAACTCACTAGAATAGTTTAGATTAAGCGCAAATCAAGTCACGATGTCCCTAGTTATTTGCCTCTTATGAATCGTGTAGGGAGACGTGCTGGGTCTACTCTGACCCTTAACCCACAGGGGGTTGATGAAAAGGATTTGGATAGCTTCAGGTAGCATATGCAGAGCATGGGAGCTCAAGGCATTAACCTAATCATTCATTTCAAAAGACAACACAAACATGAAAGACAGCATTACAGTCCAGTGAAGCAAAGAACACATTTGTGGCACTGGAAATAAAGGCTGCAGTGCAAATCCAAGGTGCAGCAAACCTGTGGCTAAGAGGGCAGGCCAGAAATGTGTTCAAATCCACTACATCTTTTCCCTGAACTTTTTTACCAAGGCTGAATATTTTATCATCTTTGAGGGACAAGAATACATGCACACAAGAACGTGCATGCATTCACACACAAACATACACACATACAAACAAACATAATTATAAACAAACACAGAAGCATACACACACATATTCACATGTATGCATGCACACACACACATACACACACACACACACACTTGCACACACACACACACACACACATACATACACACGCACGCACACACATGCACACAGACACACACACATACACACACACACATACACACACACACACACACACACACACACAAAGAAAGGATACAGATCCAGGGAGCTGTCGGTGTAGGAGACGAAGCACACCAGAAAGTGGGGGTCAGGGGTTGTGTTGGACTGCAGAGGCTGTTGCTGCTGCTGGCTCTGTGGATAGGACGAGGTACCAGCCACCAAGACAGAGTAGAAGCAGGAGGCAGCCACACTGGCATCCTCAGCAGAGCTGTACATAAAGAGGAACACAAAAGTAACACAAAATATATTGGCTGCATTGGTCTCAAACCAACACTTCTCACTGTACTCTCAGGCCATGGGCCAACTGATTAATTCTTTGCAAGCACCTGACATCTAAAATACATGTACATACTGACAGGTCAGATTCAGCAGCAGCAGCAGCCAGATTGGTAGTAATAACACTCAGAATGAAAAGAAAAGTAAAATAAAAGTCTGTTGTCCCAACAGTTTGTGAGACAAGTTAAACACTTTTGTCATTGCCATATTTTTCTTGTGGCGTTTTCACTTAGTTCATCGTCTAATTATATGAGATTCAAATTTATAGAATGAGCCTTTGTCTAGCATTGAAGGTGTGTTGTCTTATAAAATGGAAGTGTTCTGAGTTTGTGTAAATGTAAACATCAAGTCTGCTTGGCATTGCCAGCAGTTTTTCCTCAGAAAGTGACAGAAATAGTCTGAGCTGAGAGCAAAGACTGCAAAAGGCTCAGCAGATTCAAAATTATTTACAATCTGTGAAGACAGCAAAGGATTCATAAACAAGAAGGGCAAAGCCCATACGACTCACATGCTTGACCTTGACCTTTACATGACCTTGACCTTTACATAACCTGACCTTCAGGTGACCTTCAAGGTCAAGGTCAAACAACTACACCTAGCAATGACATCTTGCACTAAGAACTGCTTTACACATTTTTCCTACCAAATTATATGTGACCTTGACCCAAGGTCAAGGTCATTCAAGGTCACGCAACACAAAGCTGTTCATTCAAGACATAGGAAGCACAATGATGCTTATTGGCACTTTCTACCATGAGATATGGTCACTTTTAGTGGTTCACTACCCCATTTTGGTCACATTTCATAAGGGTCAAAGTGACCTTGACCTTGATTATATGTGACCATATGTGTCTCATGATGAAAGTATAACATGTGTACTACAATGTTATGAAGTTTGGAAGAGTTATCTTCCATAGTTCAGGGTCAAGGTCACTTCAAAATATGTATACAATCCAACTTTAAAGAGCTCCTGTGACCTTGACCTTGAAGCAAGGTCAATCAAACTGGTATCAAAAGATAGGGATTACTTTGCCCTATATACCATATATAGGTCAGGTATCCAATCTCAAAAACTTCAGAGATAATTGAGAAAATGTGAAAAATGACTGTTTTTTATACAACATTTACGGCCCCTGCGACCTTGACCTTGAAGCAAGGTCAAGTCACTATGTATGTTTTTTGAGGCCTTGTCATCATACACCATCATGCCAAATTGGGTGTTGATAGACTTAATAGTCTCCGAGAAAAATCCAAGGTTAAAGTTTTTCACGGACGCACGGACGCACGGACGCCCGGACGCCCGGACGCACGGACGCCCGGACGGACGACACGGGTGAGTACATAGACTCACTTTTGCTTTGCATGTGAGTCAAAAATTGCAGATTGTCATCAATTGTGATGTGACATAAAGAGTGTTTCCAGGGTCATGTTTATCACACTTTATCATTTTAAAAAAATTACGTTGACTGAAAGAAGAAGGAAAAAAACAACACTTCTAATAAAGCAGTGATTTCTATTCATGCATAAAAACTACAAAGCTACACATTTAAAAGGAGTAACATGTAGGACAACTATATCTTATTTGCATAGTAGTATATATATGACAGTACACTATTTACATTTCTAAGTGTATTAAAAACACCGACACCCACCCACCCACCCATCCAAAACCCACCCAGGTATATAGATCTCTCTCTCTCTCTCTCTCTCTCTCTCTCTCTCTCTCTCTCTCTCAGCAATTCCTAAAGGAGCTGCGGGAACGGCTAATAACCGAATATGTACAAGTTTGGTACAACTCCCTTGCAAGCAGTGAAAGGTATGCCTTCTATAGGCAATTCAAATGCGTTTTCAGCCGGGAACAGTATTTGTGCACAATTGATGGGCGAATCCTTATAGATGTATTTGTCTGTTTTCGTGCAGGTTTTATCCACAGACACAGCTTCTCAAATGATCCTCAACAGTCTTTCCTTTGTCCATCATGCAATGAGGAAGATGAAGATGAGATACATTTTCTGTTTAGATGACCGGCCTACGCAGATATAAGGCAAAATTATGTTATTAATTTGTTTGATCCAGCTAAACGTGTTGATATTGCGATGGTGCTGGCATCCGACAATGTCAATATGATAAGATCTGTGGCACTGTATTTGTTGCATGCACTTAGAAAAAGAAGAGATGCTGTCAGCACAACCAGAGTGATTTAAAAACAGTTATGTTGTGATGGGCTAGAGGCGTAAACAAATACAGAATTTCATTCGTTCGTTTGTTTGTTCTCTCTCACTTTTACCACCAACCCACACATGGAGCCCAGGGAGAGAGCCGCTGAGGAATTACCTGAGGCCGACAGAGAGGAATCCACTGACAGGTGCCAGTTCCACACTCTTGGACAGCTTCTGTCCCAGAGATTTCCTCAGGTCAGTTTCAGCAGAGGCAGCTAGATTGGTGGCAACAACACTCAGACTGAAACATACACAAGAAAAGCCTGTCAACCTATCCATTTGTGTAGCATGTCGAAGTCTGTCTTCAATTTGTTCAAAGCCATATGTTTCTTGTAATGTTTTCACTTGTTTTGTTGTTTGATTACATGGGAATCAAACACTACACAAATTAGTGTGCTGATTTATAAACAAAAGCTTCATGTTTGATGAAACCTGAGATGTAACAAAATAATACAAATAAGGTTTGTACGATTAATTCACAAAGTATTTCTGGATCTTCACAATCTCATGCATTCAACCACTAATTAGACCAGGTTTAAAAATAAATCATCACATTGTAACTTTTGAAAAATCTGGTATCAAAGAAGGTTTATTAACTCAGTATCATGAGTATGACAACACTTTGTGCCATAACCAAAAGTATGACAAATAATATACAGTAAACTGTGTTGAAGTTGAGGGAGCCTCACCAATTACTTTTAAAGTTTAAGTTGAAGTTCAACGCATCAAATGTTCAACATTTCGATCATATGCAGTGACTAATACACTAGTAACACTGTGTTGATAAACTATGAATCTGTAAATTTGCTTTATTTTCTCTTCAAAATGTTATTTGCTTGAGATTGTACTCTAAGCAATTTATTTTTTAGCGCATATCAATTGCAATCCGTTTGACTGTTGTCTTTGGAGGTTTAAGACATTCCATTTAACAATGATTCCTGTCATCACCTTTGAGACAAGGGGAGAAATGTAAGTGCCATTGGGGGCATGGGAAATGACCAATAACTTCAATACAGTCCAAGAGAGTTTTTAACATGGGAGAGTTAGGCAATGGACTTGGGACCAAGCGATCAGTTCAAGATATGTAGTATAATATTTCTGTTAACCATCTTGGACACAAGGAGAGTATACTGTACTTGGATCAAACAATGGCATGCACAGTTGTGACTACAGCAGTCCAAAATTATTCCTAGTGTCCTATACCATCCTCTGCCCTTTGTGCCACTATAAACATGTTTTTTAATAACTGTTTTAAAAAGAAGGATTGATTTACAACATTTTGCAAACTCCGTGTTATTTTTCCATGTATGAAGTACATTCACTGGGCAGTTAATCCTAAAACTATTCTTAAAATCATACACTTTCATGAAAAGTTGCAGACAAAACATTAGATCAAATCATTTTTAATGCAACTTGCCAAATTCTTAAAGGGAAATAATGAAAAGATAGAATTAATCCAAATGGTTACTTGCTCTGCCAAAGCATGCCTTTTACCTGACATTGCCAGTCCCAGCATCCTCTATGCCTTCACTGTCAGATGTGCTGTGAGGTCTGCAACAGAAAACATCCACCACAACCAGGCCATGTTTATGGTCAGTCATCTGATACTAGTTTAGACTTTGCAGGTAACTTTTCAGCAACAGTGATATTAATTAACACTTTGGTGTAGATTTGTGTTTTTAATACCTCTAAATTAATGTCAGTTGAATCAATGCCTTTACTATTTAACAAAGAGGTCTGCACTTCTTCTTGCACCATGAGATTGCTAGTGTGGCACTTCTTGTTGCACCATATGATTTCCAGAGCATCAGTTCCCGTCACACCCCACTATGTGATTGTGAGAGTGGCATTTTGCATGCATACACACACACACACACACACACACACACACACACACACTGAGAGAGAGAGAGAGAGAGAGAGAGAGAGAGAGAGAGAGAGAGAGAGAGAGAGAGAGAGAGAGACATATCAAAGTGAATTCTGTACACGTATGAGTCCTATCGACGTATCGTTCCCATGTCCCGCCCCTTCCCCCACTCTCAGTCTCACACAGACGCACACCCCACCCCGGTACAGTGGTAGCCGTTGTGGCTTCTTGAGGATGTCCCTGACTAAGCTAATAAAGTAGGTCCCAACTGCCCTGCAGTTCGGAGGTTCCAGCTGATCTGATGAAGCGGCATCATTCATGCGGCTCGAGCCATATCATATGTTGCACAAAGACTTCCAGACGTATAATACCAACAGGACGATGATATTAAACACATGTAGTGTAATATAAAATGTTTATTATGCGTCGTTTGGTTTTGTATTTACTACTGATTAGGCTGGCCGCTTTAGACCGTGTACCAACCACTACATGTACTAGCCCTCGCATCCGATATCATCACATAGTTAATACATTCATTGCTCCAGGCTCCAGCTGGTCTCCAGGCACAGCTAATTGCTCAGATTACAGTCAAGAAGAGCACATCAACAGCCCTCATGATATGACATTACCTGTTTTGACAAACTGTGTATAATGCATAACATCTCTTCTTTTCATCTGTCTTCTTGTCAACACTAAGCTCGCTCACACTGCTCAACACCGATCCTGAGTCGCTGTCGTCCGCCATGACTGTTATGAGTATGCACAGCACTTCCGTAAATAACCTAACTTCCGGTCGTGCTTGTCGTCTGCTTAAATTGGTGCAGACGACCCAACAGCACGGACGGTTCTTCGGTCGCACGCTTCTCGCGTAAAAACTGCCGGCCCCACTTATTTTTGAGAGAAAATGTTGCATTAATTAACTGTTCTTTTGTATTTCTCTTAAAAATGTTACTTTACATTGCAAAGTTTGCAAGAAAAAACTGAAATCTTACATTGAGTACACTGACTACTGAGCAGGAACTTGTCACATACAAATGTTTTGAAGGCATATCAGAGAGCTTTATACCGATGGCTCTCCTTAAAAATGAAAATAAAATATTGTTTCCAAAACTCCGAATGATCGAAATGTTTAGCCTAGGCCTAAATCACAACCAACAAATGAAGTTCAAATAGGTCTTATCATACTCATGAGAAGGTTGCTTGGTTCTAGTTTTTCTTAGCTTGTACTTGACAAATCATGTTTATATTCACTTTTGCTTCAGATACAGAGACAGTTGCCTTGTTTGTGTCTTTTTTCCTCAGAAGTCTACATGCAAGGAGGAATTAATGGCTTGGTCTGGGAATTTTGATGATTTCAATGAATTCTCTACTGATTACAATGAAAAACCATCAAGGCCGTCATACCCATCAGGATCAACAGTTCCTGCTGCACTAATGAAAATCAGCGATATCCACACTCAAACTGAATCAGTGGTAGGCATTGTGCAGACGTTACTATAGACCTATTGTTACTACAGCTATAGTGTGTCTGTGAAATTGAAAGCAAGGTAGAGCAAGTGCAACTGTAAACTGTAACTCTCTTACTGTCTAAGGAGGTACAGAAAGGAGATGATCACTCAGGATGTAATGGCATATGCTAGTTATCAAGCATTTGTTTCATGTTTAATCCCACCAATGGCACAAGTGCATTTTCTTATTGTATGTGCAACTTTCACTCAAATATTGGAGCAACAAATGATTTTATAAAATGTATCATGAATCTGTAACTTGTAAGGCCAACATGCTTTATTCATGAAAATTTGTGTCTATCTTTCATAAGTAAAGTTCCTCTCACAAGAAGCCAAGTCAGCAATAGAATGGCGTATGATTAAAAAGTAATGATAATACATTTTTAATACTTTGCATTCACTCAGCTTTGAGAAAAAGTACAAGTTTCTAGTGTTCAAGACAGCATTTAGTTATTGTTTACTTTGCTGGCTGTGTCTCCTCAAATAATTCCTACTGTCATTCAAAACTAGGATTATTTCATCTGTTAAAAGTGCTACTCTCCATGAGCTATTTCCTCTCCTCTTTGTATTTACAATATGAGAAATGATGTGATATTGTTCTGACACAATATGCAGTCCATCATTGGAGTTGCACTGGCCAAGGAAGGTCCCAAGTCGATCCTAAGCAAGAAAGGTAAAGTACACATCTTTTGTTGAAAATGCTGCTGCATAGCCAGTGTTGCTGCTTCCTGTCTCACTGAATTCTTCAGACCTTTCAAGATCCAGTTTTGTGATATCAAAGAAGTAGCAATAAAATCTGTGAGCATTTACTCAAGCAGTATACTGACAAAATACATATAAAACGTTGATAGAAATTTGTATTGTGGGTAATCATCATACACAATCCCTCATGTGTAAGCATGTCACACAGGTCAAAATAGTCTACATTTTCTAGAAACCAAAATTCAATTATAATTTTCTGATGATCTTCAACGTTCAAGTGAACATAGGAGGGGAGATAATCAGTAAACACCTTGATGCACAAATAAAATGTCAGGGATAGGTAGGCCTATATCCACTGCATGTTTGAACACAGTGATGTGAGGGTGCTAACACAAATAAATATGCACACTGGCTGTGGCATGTAGCATTGTGCTGAATATCTGCACAGTTTAATTTGTATAAGGAATGCCTGCCTTAAGTCTAATGCCTGAAGGGAGGATCACATCATAGATGCATATTCCACTCTAGTGAATCAACATGACATGCAAAAGAAAAAAAAAGTGGTGCCTTTATCATAATCATGGCATTTCTCATACATTTGTATAATGCAATAGCTACAAGTTGATGCTCAACATATTAATTAGTAAAACTGATTTTGACAATGATCTTTATCCGATTATTTATTATCTTCCCCTGGTGGTTGCAGCCAATGGTGCTATAACTTGTCATGCTGTAAATTTAATATGCGGTTCAAGTTTCAGTGTTGTTTGGAAACACAAAGTGTCCAGTTCACTTACTGCTAGCATGCTGTAGTTTGTCATTGCAGTGACCAAAGTCTGCATGGAAATGCTTTTAGGATCTGTTTGGTAGCCATGACAACACAGGATTTGGACATCTGCAGTGTCCGAGATTTCTCTGTTCACTCAATAGGCACAGAACGCTATCTGCTAGCTCTAACTGTCCGAGACTCTCCTGACTACATGATCAATGTCACCTGCTGGGGCAAAGAGGAATTTGTCAATGGCATTGCAGCCAGTATTCAGATTGGAGATGTGGGTGAGTCTATTAATTCTATCTGTATCTAAAAATGACTAGTAAACATAGAACAGGCATGGGTTATTTTCCTATAATGCCCAATAATTTTGGGCTGAAAGTGATCCATTATATATTCAAGCTATGCAATTTCCATAACTACAAGTTGCTGTTGTAGTAACTAAGTGAGATAACGGTACAAGTACTTTTGGGGGAAGAGTTTCATAAATGTGATAAGAAATATGTAAGTGTTATGAAGGTGTGTGTGTGCATGTGTATGTGTGTGTGTGTGTGTGTGTGTGTGTATGTGTGCACGTGCTTGTGGGTGTGTGTGCATGTGTGCACATGTGCGAAATTCTTCTTTCACATTTTATACTAATGCTCAAATGAAGCAACTTACACTACACTTACTAGAGCGACCCATGTCAAAGATCGTGTGTAGATGATTTTTACCCATGTCCAACTAAAACAATTACTTGTCTGTCTGGTTGTATTAAACTTGGATGGAAAGAAAATTGTAGGTGGTGGATTCAGAGCCCACTAAACATAGGCACTGCCTGTAGATGTTGGCGTGTGTGCTCCGATGTGCAGTGCAGGTGCTGAGCGCCCAGGTGCAGCCTAAGTCCAGCCAGCAGAACGAGGCCAGGTACAAGCCCTGGACCCCCAGGTAGGCAGCCACAGCTCCCCCCAGCCCTCATATTCTCTCTGCATCCCTCAGGACATCTGCTCCCCCATTCCTGAACATTTCTTGCATTTTCATGGATGTGTTGCAGTATAGTTTACAGGAAACTGAGGAAGTGTTGGAATGTATTCCAAGTAGGAGATTTGAACTTTTGTGCATCAGGAAGTATAAAATAGTATATTATCATGGTCTGTCAAGGATACAAACAAATTAAGATAAATTGCTCTATTATCACAGAACTAAATCCTATTTTATCAAATACTTTTCAGTTACTTTTATAGTACTTCCAAATACTTAATATTCAGGGCGTGTCCTGTATGTTTCCTGCAGCGAGTTTCAGCTGAATGTGTCGGAGAACGCTGGGTCAGTGGTGCCCTACAGTGACCCGCAGGCAACGCACTACACTCAGCTCCTGCACATCCCAGTCAAAGCGACCAATGATTTCTACACCCTGGATGACATCAACACCAATGGCATGGACTTGGTGGGGAAGCATGTCAACCTCCTGGTGGCTGTGAAAAAGGTAGAGCTCTCAGTTTGACAAACTGGTCACTGTGCTCCGTGGACTTCAATCTGGCATTGCATTGCATAACGATTTTGTAAAATCAAAATGTGAAACTTCTTTGTTGATAAGAAATGGGTCTCTGTAGTTGAACTGATTTTGTTGTCACGCTTAGACAAGCACCTTTCATTTCAGACATTGAAATTTAGGACTTGTACATGTACTTATAGAAATTTTCATTTACATTATACTGTGAAACCCCCCACCCCTACCCCTTCCCCCCCACCCACTTGGTACAGCACACAATTGTGCATTAATGGTGTTCATAGCATCAACATTACTCCAGCCCTCCAGGTGCTTGCTAGAGACAGGACAGCATGGGACTATGCAGTTTGCTGTTGCCAATACATATTGTTTTACCTACTGACAGGTTGGACCAGTCAAATCTTTCAAGACAAAGGCAGGAAAGCCTACACAGAAGTGCGAAGTGATTGTGTTTGATGAAACTTGTGATTCTTTCACCCTGGACCTGTGAGTACAAAGCTTTCTCAAAGCAATGATAGCGTTAACCTTCAGCATTGTGAGTTTTCATTAATTGTCTGCCACATGTCAATTAATTTGTCTTTCACACTTCTCTGTCTTTTACTCTTTACTATAATACTAGGTTGACTATTTACATAAACGGTTTCTTAATTATGCTTAGTACATTTCTTTTGTTAATGTCTTGATTTGGGAGATGCTGGTTCCTTTTTCTTCTTTTTTAAAATTGCAACTTTGTGTTTGTCAGTGGAAGTCTCATTAGAATAAAACTTTTGTTCAATGAACATATGTAATGATGAAAGAGCAATTTCTCATTGTAACACATCATCTACAAATCTCATGGTTGAAATTGTTTCTTTGCCACAGCAATTGATGTTTTTTAATTTAAATATTCATTATTTATACATTTTCAGTTGGGGTGGAAATTCCAATGTTTCACGGTCATGGATGCCATTTTCGACAGGTAAAGTGTATGAATTCACCACTCCAGCCGACATGTACCACCCTTAAAATAACACCATGTAAAACAACAACTATAAAAAAGGAGGGAGCTTCTACAACTTGAAAATGATGTTTTCCATTTTAAACCTCTACAGTGTTGTCTGTACTTAAATCCTAAAATGGTAAGGCAATGTATTAATATATGCATGTGATTATGAATACAAGACAGCAGGTATTCTAATCTAACATGGCTCAAAGAATAATATAACCAGCAAATCAAGAATATTGCTACTAACAGCTTGAATCACATAACAAGTTAACAGTTGGTGTCTGGAGAACAGACTCTTAAAATGTTTTATACTTGTTTTATATTCAGTGTTAATCTTGAATACAATAATCTTTCTGAATATGTGGTTGCTCTTTACCATCTGTAAATACAAGGGAAAATGAGACTATATTTTGTGATTCTATGTGTTGTTGTTGCAGTATTGTTTGCCACTGATGTCAAGATATCTCACAATGACTACAAGGCCAGCATGATAGCAACGGCCGACACCAAAACCATCTTCATCACAAATCCAGGTAAATGGAAAAGTTTGCTCATATGATAGAACTGCATACAGCTGCAGCTGTTCAACACCCCCCTCATCAGCTGGAACCTCTGGCTGCAGAGCTTTCGGGTCCCACTCTAGCAGCTCACTGGACAAAATATGACTTAAAGGATTAAGTCATTAAACTGCCTGAATATTCATGATTGTACTTGAGGAACTTTGCACATCCACACATGAATGCTTTTAACAAACTACATCTTTCTCAGGCACACCTGAAGCCCAAAGTCTTTTTGAGTTTGCCTACAACACCGGGGACGTGGAGGAGGCTGCCGCCTTTGAGGCCGAGTATGTGAATGACCCACAAAACATTGACTGTGAGTGCCTTTTCTCATCACAGTAAATGCAAAGTTACTTTACCTTGGCCTACTGCTCACATACGTGTTTGTGCAGGAATGTCCTGTACTGTTACAGCACTGTCTTAAAAGGTTATTTTTAATATTTATCCACAAGCTGAAAAACCAATTATTGTGTATTTCAAAGAGCTATTGAGAACATATCATTCTTTAGACCTGTGTTTATTTGAAAGTAAACTAAAATAAAATCACATAGAAGTACTTTAAGAATCATAAAGCTGATAAAGTATTGCTTGCGAGTTGTATAGATGTACATTTATAATTTTAGCAGTACATGAATGTGCATCTATGAGTAAAAACAGGAATAAACATGGTGATCATTACTTACATTGAAAAGCTCTAAATAAATACTGTTGAACATGTTTCCCTCCCAAGTCACCAACATGAAAACCAGCACTGTGGAGGAAATAATCCACCTGAAACAAGAAATGATAGAAAAAACCTGCAGCAGTGTGCAGTATGCAAAATGCCTGGCATTTCTCACTTCCCTGGACATCACTCCTGATGATGGGAACATCTTCTCCACAATGTGGTAAGGACAAGGGAGAATTTGCGTCTCTCCTGAAGTACACTGCACTAACATTGGGTGCACATTTGAGGATTTGCAGGATTTTTCAATGCACCCAAATTTAATATTTTCAATCTAATGCACTGGTTTGAGTTTGTGCATTTGTATGTGCGTGTGCATTTGCATATACACCTGCATGCTTATGTGCATCACAATATACAAGTATGCTGCCATATTCTTCTACTATGAATGCAGATCCTAATTCAGAGTATGAACAAAGATTTTCTGTGTTATCTCTGACCCATGTTTTTTATCCTAGAAGCATGAACTCCACTCCTCAGCTTTTGAATTCTCTTCTCTCTTTTTTTACACCAGGGAGTTGATGCTAGACTGCAAGTCTCACATTTGCCCCCCTGTATTCTGGTTTGCTTCCGCTGCAGTGCCCAGTGCCACAAGGAAGTGCGGGATGGGGAGAACTTCCGGTGTGGGAACCCAGCCTGCAGCATGTCCAGCAGCCTGGAGCCACCCCAGGTGTACCTGGAGTACCGCCTCTTTGTGGCCCTCTCCGACCACACAGGCACCTTCCAGCGCTGCTACCTGGCCAGGCCCGAGGCCGAGAAAATGCTGGGCTGCAAGGTGATGCCATCCCTGCTCCAGTCCCAACATTCTGTAACTCTGATCATGTATGCACACATGCCCATACATTCTTATTATCCTAGTTCTGGTATTCCAAGAGATTCCCATCGGCAAAAATCTCCCCTTCCATCAGGTTGGGTTACAAGGGCATTTTACCACCAAACAGCATTTCAAAAGTGCTTTAACTGTTTAAGCTGTGTGTTGTTATGGGCTGGTTAGTGAAATTCCACTTCTCATTGCTTGCACTACCTGGGTTAGAAGGTATTTTGATGGGTAAAAGTACATACATTTATGCCATTGATTACCCAAACATTGTACAACTGGGTATTGAAACAAACAAAATGTGTGACACTTTCATACATGAGTTCTGCAGTTATGAGCAGGGCCCGTATTCACGACGGCGATTTATTTTAACACCGATTTATCTCTAAACCCGATTTAGCTATTGCGAGTTTAGGTGCTAGGATAAATCCCTATTCACGACGCGAAAATAACGCGGGTTTTGCTAAATCTTGGTCTCGGTCAACTCAGACGACCTTGACCTCATGTACGCATGCGCACACACGTTTGTTGTTATTCATTTCCGTGGTTACGTTGTGTTTTCTTCGCGTAGACACTGATCTATATCTAAATACGTGGAGTAGATAGAAAAAAATGGCTAGCAAGAAAAAAGAGAGAAAGGCAAGGGCAAAAAACTTCAGTGAAACCGAAATGAGTGTGTTGGTCCTGAAATGCGCCGCTTACATAAAATCTAAGCGCAAGAAGGACTTGCAGGACGGGCGTGAGGCTGGTGTTGAGGAAGAATGTGAAGTAGACGTGCTTGCGAACGTGGAAGAATGTGGAGGTGGTTTGTAACTTTGTTCATGTAGCAAAGAACGTGTATGATTACTTGTGTTTGTGAGTGTAGATTGTCTATGAAAGAATGTGTAGAGTTAACACGTGCAAAATGCGTGATAGCGTCATAAGTGCCTGACGACGTCATTCTTTCGGTTGCTGTGCCTTTGAATAATTCTGGGTTGGACTGATTTCTTTATGGATCTCGTCGGTGATGGCCAAGATTTCCTTTCGATGGAATCGAAACTTTCTGAACACCTCTTCATCATTAAATACTTCTAACGGGTGCCTTCGGTCTCGGAATACTCGGTTTTTCCTTAACAGATTGTCATGAATTCGTTTCTTAAGCACAATCGCTGCCATCTTGCCTCTCTCGATAACCCCGGTTTATCTATTTATCTTGCCGACTTCGGGAGAATAGTTTAACACTCTGCTTTGACGCGAGTTTAGGGCTAAATCGCCGTCATGAATAGGAGAATTTAAACCGAAGTCAAGATAAATCGGGGATAGGAGATAAATCGAGTGTTAAAAAGATAAATCGCCGTCGTGAATACGGGCCCAGGGCACCAAATCAGTCTGACATCTCAACTTAGCCAGAAGGAGCATTAAAAATAGGTGACATGGCTGCCTACTTATGCCTCAAACTACCATTTTTGACTCCCATAAAGTAGTCATCTTCATTGATGCATGCTAATATTAACATAGGGCAAACATTTCAGTTTTGTAATAATTTATTTTACAAATATGTTGCATAATAATGAACAAGTGAATAGGAGGTCTTACTACAATGTATGACAGTTTCAATATCAATGCAACATCAAGAGACAGTCATATATTACAACTGAAAAATAGTTGTTACAAACAATATGTTCCATGGCAATAAGCTTATTTTTTAAGCTAGAAATGTATATTTAATCATGGCATTTACAAGATGCACCATTCACAGAATTGCTCACTCAGTCACTGTAAACATCAATGTGTACAGCGATCAGCACTCAAAACATGAATACAGATGTATTCCATTTTCCCTCTTTCCAGATTAACAAAATTATGAAAATATATCATAAAACTGCTTTTGTAACAAATGCAACAATGTAAATACTGTTACAGTGATTAATTGTGCAGAATTTCATCTGTACAACAATGAGACCAGCTCCACTGCACTGCTGTCAAGGAAACTTTCATTCACAATCTGCTCTGCTTCCCATTCTAGGCAGGGGAGTTCATAGGGTTGGATGACGACAGGAAAACCCAACTGAAGTGGAACCATCTCCTGGAGAAGAAAACTTTTCATATTAAGGTAATGGATCAGCGTCTTCTGTTAGCTGATGAGATTTCTATTTCAGTACAGGAAACATCTTGCATGCCTTTTTTCTTTACTACATCAGAGAACCAACTTTCAGACAAGAGTCACTACTATCAGTTGCCCAAAATTGTCTTGTACATCTAGGATCAGACAAGACTGTCCATGAAGAGAGTTTTACTTTTAGCCACATACCTATCCTTCAATATTTCTCCAAGACAATGAAAGGCCAGTCTTCTTTGCTGGCAGAGTTTACATTAACTTTAAGTTTCCAAAGGGGAAAATGCAGGGTTATGATAAGATCGGCAAGTTACAATGGAACCCTTTCTTCCTCTGCAGCTACAGAAGGTGCCTGCAGACTCCACAGGACGTCCCTGCTTGACCGTGGTTGCTACAGCCCCCGTGGAAACCTGAATAGCACAAGCCTTTCCACCACGTCATACTAGCTTTCCAATCTCTCTGACATTACATGACTGCAAATAACTTCATTAACACCTTTCAACACTATCGCACAACAAAACATACACATAACACCTAAATTTTGCAGTAAACTGCAGCAACATCAACAAGCATGGACCGAAGCCACATTTTGCATTGAGCAGGCTATTTCACACAGGTATGAGCATCTTCCACTGTCAACATGAAAGGCACAATGGTCAATTTCCACAGGAAGCAGAGGACACAAAAATACTTTAGGGTTGCTACCTTTGATTTGACATTGGTACTTGCAGCTCCAACTGGCTTGTCATCAGACTGAGCACAAAATGAGGCTAGAAATGGATGTGTCAATACATGGCTAACTACAAACATTCCCATGCAAGTAGTAAAGTATCACAATTTCTCACACATTTAACAATATACACCGTTTCAGATATGAATACAAATATTGTATCCACTTGAGGTTAATTAGAATTCAGTCTCATATCAACATTGAGTCTAATACACAAACATGCACCAAGAAAGAAAAAAGCATCATGATAACTTTATGACTGAATTTGTCATATTACCTCTGGATCAAAAAAGGTATTTGTTTACATTTTAACATCGCAAAATAGGTAAGTGATCGAAATATCAGAAATGGTAACCCACAGTTGCTATATCCTCAGAAAGACTGAATTTCATCAAACAAGTCTCTTTTGACGACAAACCCCAAAATCACCAAGAATACTATAAAAAAGCAAACGTTACACATCTTTGTTGCTTCGTTGGTTATGTGGTTGAGAACTGTCCCTTTCCAAGCATAAAAAGACAGCAAAATGTGTCATTTCTCTTGAAAAAGGTCAGTAAATGAATAAAAAGTATGGTTGTCAGTCATTTCTTTCTGAGAGAATGAGGCAGACTGTTTCCGCTTTACAACTGCCTAGTCAGTCACAAATCTTCAATTCAGGCACAAGCAGATCACCAGTCCCCACTCCTACCATGCACACCACAATATTAAAACCAAGCACTTCCAATCATGCCTTCTTCAGATTCTCTCCTGTCAACCACATCACACGAAGAAATTTCAATGAGAGAGCTCCACAAGCAGGCTCCAGTCTAAGTAGCTGACCAGCACAGCTTGGAAGATTTTATCGTGTGTCTTGTGATAACCACTCTCCCACAAAGTCCCAGCAATCAACTTTACAGCCGCTGATAACCTGGCGGAAAACTATTACGCTGTATTACGCTGATAGTGCGAGTCCCCACTGTCACTTATCCAATTCTCACTGTTCACAGGCTCTGCACTGAGGCGAGAGTATTCTCTCACAGCAAAGAATAGCCGTATTTGGTTCAGCCTTCTAATAAATTTTTCCCTTGTCGTTTCCTCAGTGATGCTGGGGTGAAAGCTGAAATCTGCAGCTTCTGCTGGTTTGGTTGTTTTCTTGATCCGAACCATATGCACAGCACCAGCAATCATCACTACTGCAGCCATACCAATGAACACAAATGGAACCACCATTGATTGCACATTCACGTTATCTGAAACAGAAAGAAAATACATTTGCTTACCCCTAGCTTTGATGATTTTATTGTCCCTTGATGACTGGGTTTTGAGATATACGTCTTAGATTTCAGTTTAAGTTAGTTTGTTGGTCTTCAATAAGTCTTCTGATCATTAAAATCTTGGCCAAAATGTTTTCTTCTATTCATCAAAATCGTGAACAATTACCTCACAGTTACAAATAACTAGCATGCACAGTTTCTGAACAGGCCTTAGTTGTCCCAACTACCCATTCAGCACTGATGACATTAAATATGTGCAATGATGTGAACACTGAGTACTCTTTCCTTTAAATGCAGATGCAACACATTTATGATATATCATTTAAATGATGAATAAAATGTAAACATTACTTAGTAAGATTCCAATAGGTTTAGATTAGAGAAAAACAATGTAAGCTATAGGTCTGTGAAGTAAAACTTTTAGGGCATAGCCTCAAATATTAGCTTGTAAAAAATGGTGAAACCCTTTGGACAGAATATCTCAAATGTGAAGAAAAATCAAGTGAAGCTGATTAAATGAGTTGCTTCTTTCCCATCAGAATGTCCCATATAACTTACCATGCTCATAAACAAAAACTGTGAAGTTTTCTTTCCTGAAGCTGACATCATTGTAGACCATGAGCTGGACTGCGAACCAGCCTGATGAAAGCATGGTGATGTTGATATGGTGCTGGGTGGTGTCGGAGAAGTTGCCTGGGTCACAGCTAAAATTTGCACCTTTCTCTGTGACTGCCCAACACACTGATGTAGGTGGACTGAAACCAGACACGCCAAAAAGTTCTTCACACACAACTAATGATAATGTGTACTCAAAGGTTATTGATGCAACGTTAAGTTCTCTTCACATCAGTCTCAACCATTTCAAGTGTATGTTGGCTGCATCTCTTTTCTGTTATTTTTCACCCTTATAAACAAAGTATGTAAAATCTTTGTGATCGATTTGTAAAGTCAATTACATGATAATGAGTACATTCAAAGAACGTGACATGCACAACCAAAAAAAATAAATGTCAAAGCTACTTCCTAAGAAATGTTTGGTCTCCTTGAAGATGCAGTCTTGCCTCCATGGTCAAATTCCATACATTAACCCAAAACATCCACACGAAGTGCATCTACACAACAGCATCACAATCTGTCATGATAACCATGCAGTTGTCCTACATAGGCAATTCTTTTCCAACACCTGCAAGCCAACTTTCAAAAACACCAGCCTCATCATAAGTGTCCCTGGCATTAATGAAGTATTGAAAGAAAACAATGCTTCCCAGAACAATGACGCAATAATCAACAGTGATTAAAACTAGCATTGCCCTAAATAAGAAGCTAGTGATAATGTTGCAAGAAAGTAATCCATCAAGGATGGATGGATGGATAGTGTTTTATGGCCTATCAGACTATGAAAATCACTAGAACAGTTTAAGAGTAAACGAAAATCAAGTCAAGGTGTCCCTAGTTATTCGCCTCTTACAAATCTCCTAGGGAGACATGGTGGGTCAATTCTTACCCCGAACTTACAAGTGGAAACTCCGGGTCATGGACGTTTCGCCCCATTTGCCAGTTCGCCCCAACCTCTTCGCCCCACATTCTTGCCTGTTTGCCCCACTATCCAAACCTCTTCGCCCCACTATCTAAACCGCTTCGCCCCACATTCGGAACGTCGTTTAGCTTAAGATTACACCCGAATCACGCAGACCGTTAAGGTGCATGGAGTACAGTACCGCTGAGCAAGACGTTTGTCACAAAACGCAGATACATTAATGAGGCCGGATCTTAGCATAACTCCCCGGGCGTGCGAAGTCAGTCAGGCGGAGTGGCGGCTGCGGTCTGAATGTCGCAATTGGGGCGAATCGTCCAGCACCGACAACAACAACAAAATAACGGGAAAATCAATTCGCACAACAAAAACTAATGATTGGAATTGACATTTTCATGGTTTTCGTAGGTGTTTTCCGGTGTTTTCCGGCATTTACTCGAGTTTGGATTGTGGGGCGAAGCGGTTTAGATAGTGGGGCGAAGAGGTTTGGATAGTGGGGCGAACCGGCAAGAATGTGGGGCGAAGAGGTTGGGGCGAACTGGCAAATGGGGCGAAACGTCCAGCACCCGGAAACTCCATCAAGGCAGCCACCTCGGATATCAAAAGGGAGATAATGCTTGAAGCCCTACATGAGGCAAGAACTTAAGAGTAACTTCCCTTGTACAAAGGTCCTTCATGAACTAAACCAGAGGCACAGTGTAAGCCAAGTTCATACCTTCCAAAAGCTGATACGTTGAATCTGAGGGTGTCTCCAACTGCCACACTTTTTGGTGCATGCACTTCCACTCTATTCAGTGGACCTGCAAAAAGAATCCATTGGTGAGTGGAGAATGAATAACTGAAGTTTCATGGCCCATGTAGGCTATTGATCACTGACTCACTAGAACTGGTTAGAGTAAGAGCAAGTTGTCTAAATTACCCTGGTTATTCAGCATATATAGATCTTGTACATAGACAAAGTGGGTCTATTCTGACTCCCAACCCACAGAGTGGAGAGACCATGATGCAGCTAACACGTTGATTTCAAAGGAAGACAAATGCCACATAAGCAAGGCACTCTTCTATTACACAGAGGCATCTTTAAAATACAGCCATAGTAGTGAGGACGACATACTTTTCAAAGATGGACATCCACACCCAGAGGTTTTTAGGTTGTTTTAGTTTTGTATCTGTGCAAGCACTATACAGGATGGCAAACTATTATGGCTAACTTTCACAAGAACACAAAATTACTCACTTTTAAAAACCATCAGTTGGTCAAAAGTTCCAGTTCTGGTCTTCGTCACCATGATGGGCGGCATGTTGGCATGTGGACCACTTGGCGGTCCCGGTGTGGGAACCTCAAAGCTGACAACTGCCTTCACTCCCACTGTGGCATTGACTGGAGTCTCCTGGGTGATGTTGAAGGAAGGCTGGCGAGTCTGCAGGGGAGGAACAAATGGCAGCTTCCAGAGGTAGACTGTTCTGGGATTCTGTCGCTCTGAGAACATATCCGTCAGTCTGCACCTGAGCTGCAGAATCCTGCCCACGGCAAAGGTGGTGGGAAACCTCTGGTACTCCAAGTCCTGATAGAACTCCATCTTGCCATTCAGATGCTCTGGAAAGAGAATTCATCGAAGTTCTGGAAAAACAAAAAGGTGCTTCAAACATAGTGCAAGGAGCATTGTATTAATAAACTGAGTGCTTGTAGTTTTAATAAATCCTAATTGATGAAAAAAAAAGAGAAATAAATCAAATCATAAAACCATGCAAACTGATGCATTCATATGGAATCAAATAAGATCTTGACTTTTAAATAATTATGTTAGCTGCTTCCATACTTACTGCTGTTCAAATGGTGGTGGTGACGACGACAACTGTGAGATGATGACTGACGGACGATAAGGATAACAATGAAAAATAATGTTGGAGGTAATCATTGTTTGCGGTGGTGTTGGTGATGATACTGATGATGGTGGTGGGGGGGGAGCAGGCCATGCTAACAACATTGATAATGATGAGTAATGGTAATAGTCACCTGTGAGGTCAAACCGGACGTTGCCATAGGTGACGATGTTAGGAGGGGAGGACTGGTTTTCAGTGGTCCTGTTGGGCTGTCTGTAGACCACCACTGTCATCAGGTACTGTCCTGCCAGCAGCGGGTCGTGGTAGATCTGGATGAAGGTGGAGTTGAAGTCTGCATTGGTGGAGCTGACATTGTGGCTGGCTGTGTCTGTCCACTCGTACAGAAAGTCTGGGATTTTGGTCCTGCCCCCATCTTCATTCTTCAACTGGGCCTTGAAGTGAACTACTGAGTCCAGCACTGCCGGACTTCTGGCTTCCAGCTCCAGCGTCAGGTTGGCTGCAAGGCAGAGGCAGGTAGTGAACTATCTGGGAAAACAATGGCAGCTTATGGTCTGATGAAGGAATAAATTTGTGTTCCAGACAAGTATGATGATAACAAGAATGATGTGAAAAGTTTAAATTGAGAAATACATTTGTGTATTGTGTTATAAGCCATGTTTGGGTAGTGCCCTGACTAAATCAAAGCACAGTCAAACATACTAGCAGGCTTTGTCCACTCTACCCATTACACTCTCTCCACAGACTGTATGGGGAAAGATGACCCCCTCCCCCCTCCAAAAACAAAAAAAAAAAGAGGGAGAGGGTAGTATGGAAACTTGTAGATGAAGGCTGACTTTGCCCACTTATCCTGCTCACCTCATCCCTCCTTCCCACTTGGTCAAGATTTTCCTCCTCCTCCTCCTCCTCCTCCTCCTCCTCTTTTTCTTCCTCCTCCTCCTCCTCCTCCTCTTTTTCTTCCTCCTCCTCCTCCTCCTCCTCCTCTTTTTCTTCCTCCTCCTCCTCCTCCTCCTCCTCCTCCTCCTCCTCCTCCTCCTCCTCCTCCTCCTCCTCCTCCTCCTCCTCCTCCAAAACGGCACAAAAAGTTTGTGACAAAATTCTACAACCAATTGGTTGAGCATACAGAGAGTGAAAATGAAAGAAAAGAGGGGGCAAGGTAAATATCATGCTTGCACATGGAATGCATAGGAAAGGTTAGACAAAGAGAGCAGGCGGCTGCAGTTTCATAACACCCAACCTTTGCCTGCTACAGTAAAATCTCTATTTTGTTACCCTCTCTTAACGACCTCCTCTCGATTGCGACTTGAAAAATTGTAACGGATGTTTTTCCTATCAAAGTGGCCTCTCTTAAACGACTTCCTCCATAACGACACATGCGACCGTCAATTCTCGGCATTGTAATGACTTTTTGACCTAGATGTAAACCCAAACTGCAGTCCCTTAAGCAGCACGTGCAACTGCAGTTACTGTCCATTCCAAAATGACAGCTTTTGCAAGTGATGTTATTGACACTTAGTTCAGTAGGAGTTACTTCACATTCTCTAAGGATTGTCTGTCGTCACGTGACGTCTCCCAAGACCAAGCGACTTGTGGTCAAGGGGCAGACACCTTTCGTGCATTACGGAATAACGCTTTTGTCCAGACTGGCTTGAAAGAGAAATGTTGAGCTTCATAATACACTTGTCGCACAAGTTTCGCTCTGCATGAAATAACTGAAATTTCCAGCCATCGCAGGTTCAACAGTTTGAGTCTCATACCCATAGGTAAAAATAGTATCAACTCACAGCGAGCTGCTGCGCCAGTGACTGAAGAGGCGGAAGGCTGCTGCTGGCAGCCTGGTTTTGACTTTGCTACGAACCTGTCTGCATCAGTTTACAGGTGGCCAGTAGGGGAGGCAGAGGCTACTCCAATGGCAACACTGACAGTGACCGTAGTGGTCTAGCATTCGTCAGTTATGTTAAAGTTAAAATTAGGTTGAAGTTAGGTCAATTTTCCTCTCTTGGCCATTCAATTAGCATGGAGTTAGGGTTAAAAGAGAACAAAATGATCAAGTAAACAATTCAGCGATTGTTACAGCAGTACCATCTATTAGAATATTTCTACCAAATATCCCCGAAATACATTCATCAAGTAAGGTGCCCTTGAAACAGCCGGACACTTTGCAGCCAAAATTGAACCTATGTAAGTCAACTATTGGCTTATCTGTCACGTCATTTGCAAGTAGCAGTTGTATACATGTTATCAACAATATATCAGCCTCTTCAAAGTTCCTTTTTCTCCTGAATTCTGTTCATACATGTACGGTTGTTTTAAGTAGAAAAGGCAGTCTAGCTTACTCCAAGTTAACAATAACAGTAAGAAAGATGTATTGTGCATGTATTGCATTGTGTTTTATGTTGGCATTATTCCTCTATATAATACATTATGTTCATTTTATTCAAATCTCCTTACCTCCATTTTAAGACTCCCTCCAAATTAAGACCTGATACAGTAGGATTTTCAAAGGTCGCAAAATAGAGGTTATACTGTACTTCTATGCTGCAATCTTTCTCCCCCACCCCTCTCCTCCAAGACCAAAGCCTCATTAGTAGAAATGAGCTTTAAGTGCAGAGATGGATAGAAGTTATCTTTATTGAGAGGGACAGATAAGCATGCCTGTTCTCTGCATCCTTATCTCTTCCACCTGTGACCACTCCTGGGGCCAAGCTCCTCTCAAGCAAGGCCAGGCATGCCTAGCAGTCAAGCTGGCCAATGCTATTTTTAAAAACTGCAACAACAAAAAAACAGCCCCTGACATTGATAACACAAAGGTTACCTTCCTATTTGCACCTGGGTTATGTGTGTACAGATTTGAAGCTTTGAACATGGTGACAGAGGAAATGCCCCTGGAAGAACATTGAAGCCACCTGAGAGACACATGGAAAGACACGTGTCAAGAAGTTCTGGGGAAAAGAAACATGACAACAAAGGAATGGCTCTCCGGCGACACCTGGGTCCTGATACAGAACAGGCGAGACATCAAACAGAAAATCAACAACATCAGGAATGAAGACAAAAAGAAAATGCTTCAAGAAGAGTACACCATCATCAACAAAGAAGTAAAGAAAAGTGCCAGGACGGACAAGAGACGTTTCTACGACACCATGGCAGCAGAGGCAGAACAAGCATCTGAAAAGAGAGACCTCAGCACTTTGTACAAGATCAGCCGAATACTCTCCACTAAGAAGTTAAATCACAACGGACCGGTTAAAGACAACGAGGGGCACATCATCACCAAGGAGGAGGACCAGAGAAAACGATGGGCTGAACATTTCAAGGACCTTCTCAACCGACTCCAGCCATCAGAAAGACCAGTCATCCCTCCTGCGGACACTCCACTGGGAGTTACCACCAACCCCCCAACTAAAACAGAAATTCAGAAGGCCCTGAAGGCGCTCAAAAACAACAAAGCAGCCGGACCGGACGGAATTCCACCAGAGGCACTCAAAACAGACATTTCCATCACAGCAACCATGCTGCTGCCTTTACTGCAGAAAGTCTGGACAGAAGGAAGAGTCCCAGCGGATTGGAAACAAGAAGGGCAAAGCCCATACGACTCACATGCTTGACCTTGACCTTTATATGACCTTGACATTCAGGTGACCTTCAAGGTCAAGGTCAAACAACTAAACCTAGCAATGACATCATACACTAAGAAATGATTTACACATTTTTTTCCTACCAAAAAAACATGTGACCTTGACCCAAGGCCAAGGTCATCCAAGGTCATGCAACACAAAGCTCTTAATTCAAGACATAGGAAGCACAATGGTGCTTATTGGCACTTTCTACCATGAGATATAGTCACTTTTAGTGGTTCACTACCCCATTTTGGTCACATTTCATAAGGGTCAAAGTGACCTTGACCTTGATGATATGTGACCAAATGTGTCTCATGATGAAAGTATAACATATGCCCCACATAATTATTAAGTTTGAAACAGTTATCTCCCATAGTTCAGGGTCAAGGTCACTTCAAAATATGTATACAATCCAACTTTGAAGAGCTCCTGTGACCTTGACCTTGAAGCAAGGTCAACCAAACTGGTATCAAAAGATAGGGCTTGCTTTGACCTATATACCACTTGTAGCTAAGGTCGCCATTCTCAATAACGTGGGAGAAAATTGGGAAAATGTGAAAAATGACTGTTTTTGAGACCACATTTATGGCTCCTGTGACCTTGACCTTGAAGCAAGGTCAAGTCACTATGTATGTTTTTTGAGGCCTTGTCATCATACACCATCATGCCACATTTGGTGTTGATAGACTTAATAGTCTCCGAGAAAAATCCAACGTTTAAGTTTTTTACGGACGCCCGGACGGACGGACGGACGCCCGGACGGACGGACGGACGACACGGCTCAGTACATAGACTCACTTTTGCTTCGCATGTGAGTCAAAAAGGACAGCTGGTAAAACTCCCAAAGAAAGGAGATCTCGGACTATGCAAGAACTGGCGCGGCATCATGCTACTGTCAGTGCCAAGTAAAGTACTAACACGCATCATCCTGGATCGACTGAAAGATGCTGTAGACAAAAGACTTCGTCCAGAACAAGCTGGCTTCAGGAAGGACAAGTCATGCACGGACCAGATTGCTACGCTCAGGATTATTCTAGAGCAGTCCCTGGAGTGGCAGTCAACGTTGTACTTGAACTTTATTGACTTCCGCCAGGCGTTTGACAGCGTTGACAGAGAGACCATTTGGAGACTCCTCCATCACTATGGAATCCCGCCAGCCTATGTCAACATGATCCAGCAGTTGTATGAGGGCGCCACGTGCCAGGTGATCCACAGCGGCAAGCTGACAGAGGAATTTGAGGTGACGACAGGAGTCCGTCAAGGATGCTTGCTGTCGCCGATGATCTTCTTGCTCGTGGTGGACTGGGTCATGCGAGAGACAATCAGAACAGGCAGGACCGGAGTCCAGTGGACCCTAACGCAGACCTTGGACGACCTCGACTTTGCAGACGACTTGTGCCTGATGTCCCAATGCTATCAACACATGCAACAGAAGACAAACAACCTTGCCAGAGAAGCAGCGAAGACTGGTCTACAGGTCAACCTGGAAAAGACAGAGACCATGGCCGTGAACAAGAAGCAGCAGAAGCCTGTTACCCTGGGAGATAAGGAGCTCAAAGAGGTGGACTCCTTTACTTACCTGGGCAGTGTCGTCTCAACAACAGGCGGTTCTGATGAGGACATCAAAGCCAGAATCGGGAAAGCCAGATATGCCTTCAATACTCTGAGACCAGTCTGGAGATCAACATCCCTCTCTACCCACACAAAACTCCGGATATTTAACAGCAACGTCAAGTCCGTCCTCCTCTATGGCTCGGAGACCTGGAGAGTTATCAACACTCTGACCACCAAGCTCCAAGTCTTCATAAACAGATGCCTCCGTAACATCCTTAAGATCAGATGGACAGAAAAAGTCAAGAACACTGACTTGTGGAAGCAGGCAAAACAGGATCCCATTGGACAGCAGATCGCAAGGCGGAAGTGGAGGTGGATCGGACACACCTTGCGAAAACCTTCACATGACATTACAAGGCAGGCCTTACAGTGGAATCCTCAGGGCAAGAGACGAGTTGGTCGGCCCAAGACCACCTGGAGGCGATCCTGCGAGGAAGAGATGAAAAGCTGCAACCTGTCATGGGGAGAGCTGAGGAAGGTTGCCCAGAACCGAGTACGCTGGAGGACTGTTGCTGAGGCCCTATGCTCCACAAGGAACTCAAGGGAATAANNNCTCTCTCTCTCTCTCTCTCTCTCCTCTGAATAAATTCAGTTTAAAGAAGCACAACCATCCTTCCACTTGTAAGTATCTTGTGCATTATCATCTCTCTCTTCCTCGTCAAGATTGTGTTGGCAAGCAGACTGGAAATAATCCATGAAAATCCTTTCAAAGTACACTTCAAAACTATGCAGCAAAACTTACTCCTTAAAAATTATGTTTAGTGTAAAAGCAAGATTCACATTTCACACAGAGGACAGCAATAAATGTACACTGATGATACATTGCTCAATTTTATATGCAGTCAAGGATCTGACATTTACAAGCAAGAACAGGACATAATAACTCAAACTGAATTGCAAAAATCACACTTAAAAACATGGGGATGTACAGCTGCACCAATCCATCACTGTCAAGGGGCAGAAAGAGGATGTGGAGAAAGAAAGATTTAGTCACGCATGATTTAGGTTTTGGTAGATTTTCAACTGCATCTACACCATCTTCAGTTGTGAATTAAAGCCACCACAGAGATGATGGCCAGGAACTCCTGTGTTTCATTCTTTTAAGATCCATAGCAGCATTTCCTGGCAGGACAGAAGAACTCTTTTATCCAAGATGATCACCAAGATTGTGGCCACTACAGTAACAGATTTTTAAATATGTTTAACATACAGCACATAAAGCAAAACAAGAACCATTTCAAAGACTGAAAGAGGGAGAAAATCTTAAATCAACCTCACTAATTGATCCTATCTTTACAAAAATAAAGCTCTAAACATACAGATCACATCATTGAGAGCATGTAAAAAGTCACGTGTTTCATAAGGTAAGCTTTCACTACATGACTGACTTGCCTCATTGTGTGTGTGTGTGTGTGTGTGTGTGTGTGTGTGTGTGTGTGTGTGTGTGTGTGTGTGTGTGTGTGTGTGTGTTGGTAGTGGTGGTGGTGGTGGGATTACCACTTCTTAAGTGAGCAAATACCACTTGCTTCCTGAGCAAACAAGCATGACACTGCCATAACCTGTGCAGCCATGCAGACACAATCATTGGTGCATATACCGACATAATGGCACCCCACTTACTAGACAGTGCAGTCCTACAGTTTTGGGGAAAATGATTTATTCCTTCATCAAAGCAACAAATTTAATTTCTTAAATCTCCAAACTCAATGAGAGGGTGAAAGTATTAACTCTCATTGAAGTCCCTTCCTCACTCTAATGTGGTGCAGCATTAGGGGTCGCTCTGTACAATTCTCATCTTGTATACATGTATGCGGGAAATTCAAAAGAAATCTAAGCTGCCTGGGAGATATCTCAGACATTAATGCATTGCTTAGATTGTTAAATCATCCCAAATGGGGCAAGAATGCTCAACCAAAACCTCCTCTTTTCCCTCATGTCATTGTGTCATGCAAATTTTCAAACTGCATCTAGCCGAGATCAGAGCCTCATCAACTCATGTGGCACAGGCATGATTGTCTTCATGCATGGAGTTCAAAGGCATTGGTTCTTACAATCTTAGTAAGCAACCACTCACAGTTCCTGCAATAGTCTCTACATGAAATGTCTTTGAAAAACTGAAAAAGGATTCTTCACTCCAATGCTGCAGAAGAGTACTGGACCAGCACAAGCTACCATTCCTAATCTTTCCGAGTCAACTAGTGTTTCCAAGTCTTTCTATTTAAAGGCAATGCACTCCTCTTACTCAGTTACTGGCACTACAAAAAACAATTTTTACAGCCATTTCAAGACGCATTTTAACAACGCCCTCCTCTGCAACGCATTACAGAAATACATCTTGTGGCACCCTGAAGTTAAGAATGAAACTAATGGACAGAGCACGCTTCCACAAGACTGCCAAGACTTCCATGCACCTCCACACAATGTAAGTAAACAATGCCCCTCCCCCCAAGCTAAAATGGCCCACAATGGCACCATTATGTCAGTAGGTAAGTAGTTTCCTATCTTGACTCTGGACTCTGTGCACAGCTCTTGGAACAGGAAACAGTAGGTTGGTGGGTCATTGTGGTGGAAGTGAGAGAGAGAGTGAGAGAGAGAGAGAGAGAGAGAGAGAGAGAGAGAGAGAGAGGGAGAATGACGAGAGAGAGAGAGAGAGAGAGAACAAAACTGTAAACAAGTTTTTTTATTTTTTGAACTTTATTTTACAAGGGTAGTTGCATCGGAGGCAAGTAGTGGAGCGATAGTGAGTGATGAGGAGACGAGAGAGAGCTCGGAGGAGAGAGCGAGCAGAGCGAGAGAGAGGCGAGAGAGCAGAGAGAGAGAGAGAGAGCCAGAGAGAGAGACAGAGACAGAGAGAGAGACAGACAGAGACAGAGAGACAGAGACAGACAAGCAGAGACAGAGAGAGACAGACTGACAGAGACAGAGAGGAAGAAGGGGGTACATGGGGTTGTAGAAAGGAAGGAAACAAGGACAAATGGGGTGTGGGGTAAGGACAGGTGAAGAAAGTGATATGGAAGAGTGAGAGTGGGGGTGGGGGGGTGGGGGGTGGGTGGAGCAGCAGATGGGTTAAAGGTTGCAGAAATACATACATGTGGATGGGTGGGAGAAAAGTGGAAAAACTGGTGAGGAAAGTGATGAAGATAGTGCACACCTGTGTGTTTATATACATGTGTGTGTATGTTTGGGTGTTGAACCTGTTGCCCATGCACTGTACCTGAAGTGCATGTGTGTATTGCGAATGTCATGTGTGCTGTATGTGTCATGGACGGGCAAGAGGTGGGACAAAGAAAAGGATGGGAAGGGGAGATGGGAAGGGGAGGGTGGAAGGGGGTGGAAAGGGGAACATGGGGAAAGGGGGGGGGGGGGGGGGGGGGGGGGGGGGGAGGAGATCAAGTCTGGAAATGCTGTCAAGGCCTGGAGTACAACCATGGCCCAATGAATGCCTGGAAATGGAGGCCAGATGTACACACAGTATTCGTGACCCTGGTGTTCCTGTCTGAGGGCTACACCTCCATTCAGCAGGCAACTCTGCCACTGCAGCTCTCCAGAATGCTCCATGTCAATGCTGCACTTGCAGAGAAGGGTATACTTTTTCCTCAAGAACTGTGCATGCTGCAGTGCTTCAAAATGTTCTGTGTCAACACTGCACTTACAGAGAAGCATCTACTTTTTCCTCAAGAACTGTGCATGTTGCAGTGCTCAAGAATGTTCAATTAGCCTCTGGAAGTGTTTTGACCCTCATTTTATTATATGGCAGTGTTGACTTTTTATTGTAATGTCTTACTTTCACCAAAATACACCTTTGCTTGTGATTAATAAAACAAGATGCCTATCACAGCTATCCATCTGTCCGTCTGTCTGTCTGTCTGTGTGTCTGTCTGTCTGTCTGTCTGTCTGTCTGTCTGTCTCTCTCTCTCTCTCTCTCTCTCTCTCTCTCTCTCTCTCACTCTCTCTCTCTCTCTCTCTCTCTCTCTGTCTCTCTGTCTCTGTCTCTCTGTCTCTCTGTCTGTCTCTCTGTTTGTCTGCATGCTTGTTTGTTTGTTTGATGATGAAAAACATGACGTTTGATGATGAAAAACATGACATTTGGTGAAAAGGGATAAGAGAGAGAGAAAAAAATCGAGTTCCTGTTTAAAACAGCAGTGACACAAGAATCGACTTTGTTCCCAAAAAAGGGACGTACCTAAATCTAGTGATACCAGATTGGCCAACTACGCACAGCATCCATGCGGACAGTAGCAGCACTTCCGTGACAAACCAAAGATGACTGACAGTGCAGCTGACAGTAGGAGCACTTCCGTGACAAACCCAAGATGACTGCGACAGTGCAGCTGACAGTAGCAGCACTTCCGTGACAAACCCAAGATGACTGCGACAGTGCAGGTACACAAGCGCTTGTAATTTTTTTTTCACCAGGTGGGTTTTTGAAGATGATCGACGCTGTTTAACTCCTGTTTAACACCCCCCACCCCACCCCCCATGCTCTGACAGTAAAGTTGGACAGTCCACTAGAGACTTTGTCTGCCTTAGGTTCACAGAATGATTGAGAAGTTGCTGACACTTAATCAACGACACATCGAAAACTTTACAAGTTAACACACACTACACACTTCTAAACATTCGAGTGTCATGACATGAGCCTCACGTTTCGCACACAATCTTCCCGTGGGAACGGGTATGTTGTATCAACTTATGCAAGAAAATGTCCGCTCACCTGGAATACTTGGTGCCAGGGTCGGTTGAGGAGTGGTGGTATCCATTACAATGGGCGGCATGCCATCCGCTCCCACTGCGAACACCAGTCCCAAACAGATCAAGGAAAACATTCGAAACATATCATTCTGGTACGTTCTGCCTGTTCCACCTCCGCCTACAAAATGCTTCATGGTGAGGCCAGCTCAACAACTGCTAGCGATCCTGAGTTACAGAGAACTGGGGGAGACTTGTAGTTGTAGCACTCCAACTTAGCGCTTGTCACCCACCGCTAGTTGTCCTCACTCTGTTGCAATAGAGAAGGCAGTCAGTCACGCGCCTCGTGCTTGTCATCAATCTCTACCCGAGGTCAAAGGTGACGGCGCATGCGCATAGGCAGAAAACATTGAAGTGCCAGCATGTTGTGTGGTACATGTACTTTCTCTTGCTAGACCCCCCATCACCAGCAGTTGCGACCCCCACCCACTACCCACGCTGAAATTAAGTTTACAAGACTACTACAGACTAGTACCAAAGATTATTGCTAGTATTGCTGTAAGCAACGAAATCATAGCACTTTTGTGCAAAGCATGGTAATAGGCGTGAGCCAAAAGCATGTAGACTTATGTTATAAAAACCGCTGGCGCTGAACCTCCAGGTTTTGGCATATAAAATTTTTTTTTTTAAAGATCGGGTTCGAACCCGCAACCTCTCGAGAAAAGAGGGGGGGGGGGGGGGGGGGGGGGGGGGAAACACACACACACACACACAAACACAAAAAACCAGGTCGGGTTCGAACCCACAACCTCTCGAAAAAAGATAAGAAAAAAACATTTCTGCGCAGAATCGAACCTGGTCATGCATGATTAAGAGTCCAACGTTCTACCAGCTGAGCCATTAGAGAATTGACATGACGGAGTGTTTGTAAAGGATTTATAACGTTCTTTTCCCTAAACCCCCTTGCAAGCTATCCGCCCAGAAAACAATCGACCATATATTTTAAACATGATGGATAGGTTAGGAAGCTCCTATTATGACATGTTTTGTTTTGCTTTGGCATGTCACAGACGCTGAATTAACACTCACACAATCACACAGAGGAGGAGAAGTATTATAGATGTTCACCCCAGACATGTGCATTGCAGCATTCATACTCATTCACGCACGATAATAATAATAATAATAATAATAATAATAATAATAATAATAATAATAATAATAATAATAATAATAATAATAATACAGACTACTTATACGCCCATACCTTCCCTAATAGGCAAGCTCATGGCGTTTACAATGAAAAGTCTACATTCATACAAAGCATTCAAACACTCGCACACTGCACAGTTGAAACAAAACAGTTTTAGTTTTAGTAGGAAAAGATAACTCTGTTTGACTCGATCTGGCTATTCCGTCAATTGAAATCTCAGGGGGGGGGGGGGGGGGGGGTGGGGGTGTTCGAGTTTACGACCTACATAAATCAATTTCTTTTCAAACCTCGATTCTGAAAATTTAATACATTCATTCGGACCTAATTTCCAGTAAGTGTGCAAAATGTCAAGGAAATTCGTCAAGTAGTTTTTGAGAAATCAGCCGTTAAGTCGGGACAGACAGACAGACAGACAGATAAAAACCGCTGGCGCTGAACCTCCAGGTTTTGGCATATATAAAAAATTATTAAAAAAGATCGGGTTCGAACCCGCAACCTCTCGAGAAAAGAGGGGGGAAAACACACACACAAAAACACAAAAAACCAGGTCGGGTTCGAACCCACAACCTCTCGAAAAAAGAGAAGAAGAAAAAAGTTTCAGCGCAGAATCGAACCTGGTCATGCATGACCAAAAGTCCAACGCTCTACCAGCTGAGCCATTAGAGAATTGATATGACGGAGTGTTTGTAAAGCATTTATAACGTTCTTTTCCGTGGCCATACGAGCAGCTAAATCTCAACCGGCTGAATAAAAGCAAAGGAGTCTGCTCGGGGGGTGAGTCTCAGATCTGCATTTGAAATTGAACATTACTGCTCAAAGCTCGTGCAAGGCTGGGTAAGTGGTTTTTTTAATCATTTATCTGTTACGTGTTTGATGGAGTAACCTAAGCTCGCATTCCAAAATTGTAGAACCTACTCTTGAAGTGTTGTGTGTGGAGCCAAAAAGCTTGCGCAACTGTCCTTTGCACTGACTGTCCTATGCACGGACTGTCCTTTGCACTGACCGTCCTTTGCATTAACTGTCCTTCACACTGACTGTTCTATGCACTGACAAGGAGATAGTCACGAAGGAGAGGAGGGGAAGTGCGCTTTCTACAGTGGGTAAAGATCTAGCAGTCCGCTCCAAGTTTTTGTCGCGCTCACCAGTGCTTCGGACACGTGCCGGTCATTCTGTGCACTGGTCAGTGTGAAAGTGCATAGGACAGTCAGTGCATCGGACAGTCAGTGCATAGAACAGTCATTGTGAAGGACAGTTAATGCAAAGGACAGTCCGTGCATAGGACAGTCAGTGCAAAGGACAGTTGCGCAAGCTTTTTGGCTCCACACACAACACTTCAAGAGTAGGTTCTACAATTTTGGAATGCGAGCTTAGGTTACTCCATCAAACACGTAACAGATAAATGATTTTTTTTAAAACAACACTTACCCAGCCTTGCACGAGCAATGAGGATGGTTGATCTTGATGTGGTGCTTCATTTTTTTCGCATTGATCTGAAGCACCGATCTGTCACCTCCACCGTTTAATCCTCTTGCTCATAGATCTTAATTTCGTCTAAATAAAGTCTGTAGGACCTCCAGTAAACCTGGAGGGATAATCTTCTCGTATTACCGCTTTTTTGCGTCTGCTGGTAGACGTTCAACATACGAAGAAGCCACTGTTTTGGGGAAAGTAGGAAAAGATAACTCTGTTTGACTCGATCTGCATTAGGCTATTCCATCAATTGACTATTTAGGGAGGTGCTTTCGAGTTTACGACCTAAATAAATCACTTTCTTTTCAAACCTCGATTCTGAAAATTTGATACATTCAATCGAACCTAACTTCCAGTAAGTGCGCAAAATGTCAAGGAAATCCGTCCCGCAGTTTTTGAGATATCAGCCGTTAAGTCGGGCCTGACAAGCAGAAATTCACATAAAATTACGTCACGTTATTGATGACGTCACACATTTTCCATTTCGCTATTCCATCAATTGACTATTTAGGGAGGTGCTTCCGAGTTTACGACCTTAAAAAACCACTTTCTTTTCAAACCTCGATTGTGAAAATTTGATACATTCAATCGGACCTAACTTCCAGTAAGTGTGCAAAATGTCAAGGAAATCCGTCCAGTAGTTTTTGAGATATCAGCCGTGAAGTCGGGACAGACAGACAGACAGACAGACAGACAGACAGACAGACAGACAGACAGACAGACAGACAGACAGACAGACAGACAGACAGACAGATAAAGTCTGTAGGACCTCCAGTAAACCTGGAGGGATAAAGTCTGTAGGACCTCCAGTAAACCTGGAGGGATAACACGGATCTATGAGCTCCATCAAGATTGTTCAAACAGAGTTATCTTTTCCTATTTGGAGCATAACAAACGCGCGTCGCTTACAAAATCTGTGAAAGACACGACTGTTTTTGGAGCAGACAGTTTGTTGTTTCTACAATGGTGACCTCCTGCTGTGTGATGAACTGCCACAATTAGCGTGGCAGAGAGAATGATCGACGTTTTTTGTCATACCGCGTGTTGTAACGCGAAAGGGCAAGGAAATGCTGGATCTCACAACTCAACAGTTCTACACATAAGAAAGAAATAACGTTAATGTGCAGTTTCGACAAATAATGTCAGCACAGTGTACATGCTGTCATGTACGTGGCCGCCAATGTCCCAGGGACATTCGGGTGACCTAGCATTACATAAATGCGTATATACGCAATAAAAATGTCTGTCCCATTTATGTAGACTAGTGCTAGGTCACTCGAATGTCCCTGGGACAGTGGCATGTTGGTATGTACTATAATGTTGCAAAAGTAAATCACCTTCCCAGCACATTAGATCTTTTCATCTGCAGATGACTGGTGCATGTTGTGGGGCTGTTGGAATAGGCCTACATAACTTCAGTTTGAAATAATTATAGATCTGTGAATAATGAACACTTTGGCTGCAACAGTGCAGATTAGTAAGCAAATCGAATTCAAAAGGTTTGCTAAGAAAAAGTAGGCTTGCTCCTAAAAAAATTTCATCTGAAAACTTATGATGCATTTACAGTCTAGTGTCGTTGCTACTATCACTCACATCTGAACTACAGAGACAAACTACAAGCCCTGGAAATGAGATGCTACCGCAAGATTCCGAACATCTCATATAAAGACCATGTCACGAATGAGGAAGTCAGCAACAGGATCAGGAGAGCAATTGGACAGTACGAAGACCTGCTCTCAATCGTTAAAAGCAGAAAGCTGAAGTGGTACGGTCACGTGTCAAGAGGCAGTGGGCTGGCCAAGACCATCCTGCAAGGTACCGTACCAGGTGGGAGAAGGAGAGGCAGGCAGAGAAAGAGGTGAGAAGACAACATCAAAGAGCGGACAGGCTTGACATTTGCTGACTCACAGCGAGCCACAGAGGATAGAGATCGATGGAGGAAGATTGTCCGAAAGTCATCAGTGGTGCCTCAACAACCCATCTCAGGGTTAAGAGACTGAACTGAACTGAACTGTACTGTGTTCGTGTAGGCCTCCTGGGACTGCACGATTTCTCGTGACTGAGTAACAAGATTCCTGACACAATTCATGTAGCCAACAAGGAACGGGATGCACAAACGCCTATCTGTAGATTAAGAGTGTGCACCCGTATCACCCTGTAGTGCTGGTCAACATTGACAGGTACGACCAGCTAGCATGCCTTTCCTCGATCACTGAGAGATGTTGGCTAGCTGGGTTTGTTGTTGTCTGCTGTCTGTCTGCCCACCCCACCCCCACCCCCACCCCCACCTCTACCTCCACCCCCACCCCACCAACCCATACTGCTACAATATATAATTATCCTGTTTTTCCGTCTATCTGCCCTGTTCATTATTCATCCATCTGTCACATGCAGACATGCAATAAAGCACACAACGTTTATCGTCGATGTGTAGGTGCTTGTTTAAACGAATACTGGCGCGAGAGACAAAATGAATAACAAGGGATTTACTATGCGAAGAAGAAGAAGAAGAAGAAGAAGAAGAAGAAGAAGAAGAAGAAGAAGAAGAAGAAGAAGGAGGAGGAGGAGGAGGAGGAGGAGGAGGAGGAGGAGGAGGAGGAGGAGGAGGAGGAGGAGGAGGAGGAGGAGGAGGAGGAGGAGGAGGAGGAGGAGGAGGAGGAGGAGGAGGAGGAGGGGAAAATGCATAACGAGATTATTACTCCGATATGCGTGGTAAGTCAATGGGACCATGAAATGTTCTCGTTCTATACTCTTCCAAACGCTCTAATAACAAGGCCAGATGTTATTGGTTTTAATGGCAAGGTTGTTATTGCAGGAGACACTTGGCTCTATGCATCTGCCAAATGCGCTAAGCTAGGTTTATCGCAAAGGTAAAGAACGGGGGCAACTCAACATGAACCTTGAAGTAAACTAATCTGGAGTCCGTGCTCAGCAGCTGCGTACGACGTACGCTACTTGTTTGCAGTCGCATCCTGCTACAAAAGACCTCATCGGACGTATATTTGGTTACGGGCAAGTCACATGGCGAATAATAATTTATGCACATCACGATAGCTGCCTGCGAGACAATGCGGGCTGACAGCTTGTGGTGCTGTCACGAGCTGTCTCCACAACCTACTGGAGTCTCGCAGCACGCACTTCGAGAAGCGTCCAGGTCACCTCACCCTGTGCACTACGCCTCTGTTCGTCTCCCTGCCCCAGTGATGAAATCCATTGCCCGTGTTTCCACGCTGCACTTGACTTCTGCAGACGGCCAAACAATGCTACTCCCGCTGGGTACGGAAACGTCGTAAACGGCTCACACGTGTAACCCAGTTGCCTGTAGAAACAAAATGGACGCATCGTCCTTGAGGAGAGGTCAGCTCCGCGGCATTGTGGGAGTCTGAATGAGAGGCAGCCAGGGTCGTGGAGGTCTTGTAGGCAAGAGTGGCTCCGGATCACGACGTACTGGCAGCGCCAGCCATAGAGGCGAGGCAGACACGCCGGAAGTGTGTTAACTTTTTTTTTTCTTCCTTCGCCATAGCAAAATGTGGCACAACCAGCAACGCCTCTACCCATTACCCAGTTTCCTCTGCTCGGATAGCGCGTAGAACGCCCAAGAAAAGGCCAGGAAAAGGATACAGTCGGTGCGGTGGCAATACAGCGCGTATTTGTCTAGCTGGCACGTGTCCGAACGTAAAAGTGCGAGGTCGATTAGAGGGTGTTGTGGTTTTAAGTAGACGCAGTTTGGGACAGGAACCCTGTTGTAGAAAACGCGCCACATCTGAAAGATGTCGAACGCAGATGCAGACCGTTGGGAAGGGGAAAAGACTATTCTTTTTCACTCTAACGCTAAATACAGCCGAGCAGACGAATTGATAACACGGTCTAAACAAAGGAACTTAGACCTTTCCTCCCATTCCTAATTTTCAACTTTGCACTTTTTCTAAAAGTACGTGTCAGTTTTGCAGAGGGAGTTCTGCTCCATTCATTACAACGGGAATTTTCTCCATCGAGAACTATCTGTACATTTCTGTCAAAGACGTCTGCATGGATATGAATACAACTATAGACGAAGAGGAGCTCATCATCAAGACACATGATTTCCAAACACACAGATGAATAGATGTAGGGCTGCACGAAAACCACCTGCTGCCATCTATAAATGGCCTCTTCCTTGTCTGAATATTGCTTCCAGCAGTAGAGGCACTAGGCCTGAGTGCAGTTCAACGAAAAACTGTCAACACTTGAATGTGTCCTTCGCCCCAACAGTATCCGAGGAAGCTCAATAGAGCTTTGTCGGTCGAGCTTAATTGTACCTCATGGTTGCTTAGTGGCATAGACATAGTCTAATTCAAGATCTGGGTTTTAAAAAGTGATAGGTTGATCCTTGTCCCGTATGGTTCTCTTCACTTTCCACGTACGTGTGGATTAAACGCAGTTCACCTGCTGCACACAAGCCTACTTCCAGGTCCTACTTCACCCAAAGATTATATGTGTAACCTATAATCTTTGCTTCACCCCTCTCCAAATGTAAATTGTCGGAAAGAAAGGAAAACAGATTCGAAACTAAATTTTCAAGCGTGCGTGTCTTGCAGTAACGCAAAACAACCTGTAGTTTCGTGGTCACATTTGAGGACTTCCACTGGGGCGTGACCATTCTGAACACAGAACTTTCAAGACTAGTCTGCAGCCACGCTGAATGGGGCCAGGGCCGGATCTAGGGGGGGTGCTGGGGGTGCTCGAGCACCCCCCCCAAAAAAAAAAAAAAAAAAAAAAAACCTCCGTGGCAGCCGGGAGTTGGGGGAAGGAGGGAGGGGGGGGGGGGGGGGTGGTTGCTCAAATATGTTGATCTACTTCCCACCTCATCGGATATCGGCACACTTTGCTTGGTAGCAGAGACAGTATAGTTAGTAAAAAGCTTGGGAAGGAGGGGGGGGGGGGGGGGGCTAAAAGATGCTGGGCCCAGATGCTGTACTACTCTCCACTTGGTATAAGCACACTCTACTTGGCAGCCAAGGTAGCTGGGGAGGGAGGGGGGGGGGGGGGGGGGTGCTGCTATAATTAAGATGCCTTCCTTTTGCTACTCGCACAGACAAATCAAACCCGGGCAGAGACAGGAAGAATCTGTGACCAAACAAAAACTCTTGGAAATGACCGCACTGCCATAGGATTTATTCTCTGGTGCCACTCCCCGAGCATGGGTTTCCGCGTTGTCAGCAAAGTAAACTCCTATCCACAGAGCACAAGCTTTTGGGCCACTCCCCACTGACGCTAAAAATAGATCTGATTCTGAGCATCTCTGCTGTGGCGTTAAAAATAAAACTGATTCAATCTTGCAACCGGCACTCTCAGGCTACTTTATCCTGCGCTGCAACACGTGTGTGTTGGTCGTATTTCCGGTTATCAAAGAAAACACGTGCATGAGAATCGTCTACTCTTCAAAATGCCTAGACCCAAGCCGCTGAGGAATGCCGATTCCTCAGGCACAATGAAACTGACCAGTTTTCTTGTTCAGCGGGATTCAGCAGGTGCTTCAAAAGGTAAGTTTTTAATATTTTTATTTCATTTTATTTTATTTTTTTCGATGTTACCAGTCAGTTAGAGTGTTATGTGCATGCCAACCACCGTGCTAGGACTTGTGAAGAGGGCTGAAGCTGTTTAGCTAAGTACCATGACAATATTTGAATTGAAAGGTGGTTTTATGGTATACCTCTCTCAATATCCTTGATTTCAAGGTCAGGTTCACATGTTTGGGATCAAGCATACTTGGTGAGTAGGATATTTTGTTTGTTCTTTTGAGTAATACATTGTATTTTTCTTTGAGCAAGGGAAAGTAAATTTTAATGTGTACATGCCATGTACACCCTGTCCCCCCTCGCCTCAAAAAAAAAATAAATATGACAACAACAAAAATCCAAAGACAAGACGTTTTCAGATCTGATTGGTTATACATTATATAAATTTCTTGCCTTTGAATGACCTCCCAAAACACTGCCAAAATGCACCAGATTGCACAGATTTGCACCATTTTTCTCAAAATTTTCCGGGGGGGCATGCCCCCGGACCCCCCTAGAGGGGCGTGCCTGCTTCGCAGGCACGCACTCGTGGCTTCGCCACTTCGATGAGAAGACCCTAAAACAATTTTAAGCACCCCCCCTCAAAAAACTTTGATCCGGCCCTGGGGGCGTGACGTGAAAGTCAAGACACCCCAGCTGTATCGGGTCGTTTGCGCAGTTCGGGCCTGGCTCAGTCAGTAGGAAAGAGACATAAATAGACACAGACTACTTGTCGTCCTCCCTGAGTACAGAATGCTTTGCTCTCCCTGCAGAGCGTCCCTTTTCAACACGTCGACGCACCAACTCAACTGCAATTCCGGCGATGTACGACTCCAGGCGGAAATGTGCGACTCCAAGCGGAACGGAGCGAAGTGGTTGCTCACGAAAGACCGCTCTGCAAGCTGCTGAAATTTCGAAACTGTATCACCCGCCCTTCTGTCCTTTTTCGTTTCTTTCCGTCACTGCGTGCTTTAAACTAAATGCAATACATTAATCACGTTGTAAAATACATTGCACTAAATTTTTCTCGATGATCTATGCTGGATGAGTACATGATCTATGATGGATGTCTATAGGATCTATGCTGGATATGGACATGATCTATGATGGATATGTGTATGAACTATGCTGAATGTGTACATGATCTATGCTGGGTGTGTATATGATCTATGCTGGATATGTACATGATCCATGCTGGATGTGTACATGATCCATACTGGATATTTACATGATCTATGCTGGATATGCGTATGAACTATGCTGAATATGTACATATAATCTATATGCTGAATTTGCACATGATATATGCTGGCTATGTGTATGAACTATGCTGGATATGTACATGATCTATGTTGCATACGTGTATGCTTTATGCTGGATATGTACACGATCTATGCTGGATTTGTACATGATCCATGCTGGATGTGTACATGATCCATATTGGATATTTACATGATCTATGCTGGATATGCGTATGAACTATGCTGAATGTGTACATGATCTATGCTGAATTTGCACAGGATATATGCTGGCTATGTGTATGAACTATGATGGATATCTACATGATCTGTGTTGCATACGTGTATGCTTTATGCTGGATATGTACACGATCTATGCTGGATGTGTACTATCTATGCTGCACGCGTGTATGGTCTATGCTAGATGGCTCATTCAGCACTTAAGCGCCCAAATGAAACGATGAAACAAGCTCTGTTGATTTCATTTGTCATTTTAACCCTCGAGTCGAGTTTCTCCTGGGCAACGCTGCTGGCAGATCCTGACACACAGCCAACTGAAGGTGGGAGTGGCTGGGTAAGATGACAAAGATAAGCAATCTGGATTAAACTGGACACAACAGCCCACCATAACTGGTTGAACTCAAGAACCCAATGATTGACTCGTGAATAAGGTCCAGACGGTAGTCACGTCTAACAACGTACAATGTGGCCGATCACAACATTGCGAAATGTATGGGATAATCGAGATCAATGAAATCAATCCAATAGGTGATCCCCCTGCTCTACGTCCGTGTGGGTAGCGCGTTTGACCTGTAGTCGCTTGTAGCTAATGGGTACGGCGTTCGAAGCTCTGCGGTTTTCATAGTGGCATCCTTGAGCAAGATGCTGAACTAGCATTGCTTCTCCCCACCCAGGAATAAAACTGAGTACCTTAGAGGGCAATGTTGGCAAATTGTAGTGCGATTAACCCTTGTATGCGGCCAAGAGCCAGCATCGGGTAGGTAAACTCCCTAGGGAGCAGAGTTGGTGCTGGTACCTGACAGTGCGTCTTAAATGTCTGTCTCTATGTTTGTTGTGAGGTACCAGCGAAGCATTGCTCAAGCTGCCCAGTGATCAGGGGGTAAAGTATAAAGCGGGTTGAGACCTAGACATGGATGATGAGTCGCTGTATAAAACCAAGCCTTTACCTTTATTTTTTTTTTTCGCGAATCATACCGATATGGAAAACGTGCATTAGAGCGCAGTTCTGTGAAGACTGGATTTTATACACCGGCATTTATAAGTTCTAAAGATACAAAATGGGTGATGTTAAATCATTCATGGTTTTCGGCCTGACACGGTCAATACGTTTCTGTAATAAAACACTTATTCTGTAGACAGCGAGTCCAAATCAGGAGCACACGCTGGCTGTCACAATGAACAAAACTGTGGCTTGAAATATGAGGACGGGAGAGTTTGCACTTTCTTGCCTTCCAGGCATGTCTTTGATAACAGAACGGAAGCTTCAGGACAATACCCGGCTCCTGTTGATAACATCTAGAGCCATGTGGATTTGCTTTCAATAGAAATAATAAAGAAGAGAAAGGCTACCATTAACGGGCCACACTAGTGGACTCGTCCGAGGAGAGGGGTGTGGATAGACGGCCGAGCTGGCGGGCCACACAAGCCAACAACAGCATCTGACTGGAAAACGATCTTGGTTGGTTAATTCTCAGTGAATTCGCAGTGATTCATTCATAGAATGACAAAAGACTTTGACGGTTGGAGAAAAAAACAACTCGTAAAAACACAGTCAATTATATGTTGTGTTTCGCCAGTATGTGTTTCCCGCCAACTTGACTGTCTTTCTCGCACCACTCTCCTCGGACGAGTCCATTAGTGTAGCCTGTTTATATGGAAGCTTTTCCTAAAGAAGTTCCCGATAAAGCAATGACCACAAGGTCCAGTGACAATGAAGCCTTCATGGTACATTTACTTGTTTATGCTACTTGGAGATCAGCAGGCTGGCTCTGATTTGGAAACGCTATTTTTCAAATGATGTCTTCAGCGGAAAAGTACAGTGTGTCATGGAGAAGAAGAAAGATTACAAAAACAGTCAAGCTTCAGCGCGACGAGGAAATCAGCACAGTAGCTTTCTTTGCCTGTCAGTTCTGCATATGATCATATCTTTGTCAAATTACATTATTATTTGCAAGTAAGAATCGTTGCCCATGCATGTTACTGCCGACACTGCGCTTATCTCCTTCCACTAGGTATACATACATTGTTCAGTTTCTTGTTGAACAGAGGGTGAAGAATATTACCACCGCTTCGCTCAAAGCCTTCCCCTACTTGTAATCAAGTTTTCCACAGAGTCATGCATGAGAGACTACAAAACCCCTTCCCCACCCCCAACCTCCATTGTAGCCTTTGTGGCTGCTTGGGGCCGCCCCTGGCTAACCCCGCTGAAATGGACCCTGGAAGCACAATAGTCGGGAGTTCCTGCTGATAATGGTGGAGTTGAGAGGCTCTGGTGGTATGTCCTGCCTTGGTCATGACTCACGTGCTGTCTGCTCAGGTAGAAGTTGGGTGGTGTCTTTGAACTGCGAGCAATGGACGTTATTCACGCAGCGGCCATTTTGAAATCGAAAACGAGACTAGGTCCGCAAATTTAATGGCGTCCAGCGTCTATGGCGAAACCGAAGGCTTCATCATCACATAGACACTGCTGTGTTCCTTATTGCGAGAACGATGATCGATATGACGAGAACTTCAGACTGTCCTTTTTTCAAATTCCCCACAGACAAGAAGCAGAAGAAACTATGGATCTGGAAGATTCGATGTGATCCTGGCAAAAAATTCAAGGCAACAAGAGCTTAGATTTAGGTCTTGTAAAAGCAAAAATATAGTTAAATCATCTAACCAGAACATTCAAGATCCTCATAAAAACACCATATTTGTCATATCTTTTCATCAACTCAACTACACTTCTTACGAAATAAAGTCATTTCTACAACTTGAGATACGAATAAAAGCGACAAGGCTTCAGATAGTGCCTCACGAGGAGCGCACATGTTTGTGATGTAAAACGTGACCTTCATTACAGTATTACACTACGAGTGATCTTATCCAATATCAGTTGATGTTTTACCCCTCTGCTAAGATTATAATACAACTCATTCGAGGTTTACATGAAACATTTAGTTATCTCGATCGTCTGCTGGCGTAGTGGCTACGGTTCGATCGTGTTCGTCTGCTTGGTTCGTAGTGTTGATCATTATGAAAGGTGTTTCTTGAAATAAGGTCAGTAAGCCTATATGTTAATTTATAACGCTAATATAACCATGGGCTGTCTTAATTTATCAAAGCTGTATATTGATTGCGTCAATAGGTCGTGAAATACATTTTACAAATCCAAGCTTCGCGCACTTCTATTTATAGCTGACGCGCGGACCTCAGCGGCACCAGGATAGATGATAAATATTTTACATTGTTGTCCTCGAACCTGCCTCAAAGATTATAGGTTACCTATAATCTTTGCCTGCCTGCTGTTGACATCGTGTACAATGCTAGTATTGTCTGATGCTGTGAAATACGTTCACCAGTAAAAGGTCCAACACAAATATTCCTAAGGTTGTATTATAATCTTAGCAGAGGGGTAAAACATCAACTGGTATCGGATAAGATCACTCGTAGTGTAATACTGTAATGAAGGTCACGTTTTACATCACAAACATGTGCGCTTCTCGTGAGGCACTATCTGAAGCCTTGTCGCTTTTATTCGTATCTCAAGTTGTAGAAATGACTTTATTTCGTAAGAAGTGTAGTTGAGTTGATGAAAAGATATGACAAATATGGTGTTTTTATGAGGATGTTCTGGTTAGATGATTTAACTTTTTTTTTGGCTTTTACAAGACCTAAATCTAAGCTCTTGTTGCCTTGAATTTTTTGCCATAATCACGCCGAATCTTCCAGATCCATAGTTTCTTCTGCTTCTTGTCTGTGGGGAATTTGAAAAAGGACAGTCTGGAGTTCTCGTCATATCGATCATCGTTCTCGCAATAAGAAACACAGCAGTGTCTATGTGATGATGAAGCCTTCAGTTTCGCCATAGACGCTGGACGCCATTAAATTTGCGGACCTAGTCTCGTTTTCGATTTCAAAATGGCCGCTGCGTGAATAACGTCCATAGCGAGCCATTGCAGAATGTGACCGATTTCACCACTGCCCGTGTAGGTCACCACATTGACTGGAGTCCTCGTGTTGAAGACCCGCTAGGCTGAACAGCAGGCTGAATGGGTGTGGTTGTCCTAGATACCCTGGACTACGGTTGAGAAAAACTTATTTTAAAAATGTTGTGTGTTGTGTTCATGCTCCTACCTTGGTGTGTGTGTGTGTGTATGTGTGTGTGTGTGTGTGTGTGTGTGTGTGTGTGTGTGTGTGTGCGCGCGCGCGCTTGCGAACGTGCGTGCGCGCGCGCTCACTCAATCGTCTGATTGTCAACAACATTCCCCCTGTGGGTTCGGGGTAAGAATTGACCCACCGCGTCTCCCTACGCGATCCGTAAGGGGCGAATAACTAGGGACACCGTGACTTCATTTGCCTTTACTCTATACTGTTCTAGTAATTTTCGTGCTTAATGCCCTCATATAGCCTACAAAGGCTGATAGACCGTAAAACTCCATCCATCCATCCATCCATCCATCCATCCATCCATCCATCCATCCATCCATCCATCCATCCATCCATCCATCCATCGATCAATCTATGTCAACAACAAAAAGGAATGGGTTTCACATAATATTGATAATGAGTGCCTCTTTATTCCAATATTCGTGTTGTTGCTGTAGTCAAAGATT